>NMUG010011159.1:0-10716 GCA_002855965.1 Monotropa hypopitys
TCCGTGTTTGTTTTCTTAAATACAATAGTCTGTCAAATCTTTACCATTTCTTATTCTTATCCGCATTGTCGTGTTTATTCTTATTCTTATCCGCACTGTCGTGCTTATTCTTATTCTTATCTACACTGTTGTGCTTATTCTTATTCTTATCCGCACTGTCGTGCTTATTCTTATAATCTTACGCCATCTATATACGATTCCCGGGCGTCCCCCGTGATTTAAGTTAGATGTCTGACGCTTAATTGAATCTTCCAAACAGTGAGTTACCAATTATGCCTCAGTAACTGGCAAGGGCACGTCCTGGATACCCGTTAAATATCCTTGGACTACTTGCTATTAAACCTGGATATCCGTTAAATATCTCTGGACTTTTTATCGGGCCCTAAGATCACCCCCTTGGGACGTGGGGACTCTCTCTGACGGCGTGTATTAGATTTGCAATTACATTTCTAATCCATAGAATATTCAAAATAATTTAATAAAAATTACTTACAATCCAGGAAAAACGGACATTTATTCAAAACATACATGAAAATCCTTTTTAAATCTAGATATTGTCACTCACTTGGTCCAAAATATCTGCCTGAAGGTTCTGAAAATTAAATAACAATACTTGGATTACTAACAGGAATTTCTTAAACAATTTCTTAATTCGTTTATTTTTTATTCCTCTTATATCAGCTTTACTTTGATTCCTAAACCTCGGAGTTATGCTAAATTGTATATTTTTTACATTATCTTACATTTTCCCAGTCCGAGGCAACACTACTTGACCTTAACACTAACTAGTACGGGGACCGGTATGCCACCAGTATGACACCCGGTATACCGGCCGATATACCGGTTTAGCCAAAAATTGGACAGCATGGCTTTACACTCCAAATACGAAGGCCGGTACGGGAACCAGTATACTGCCTAGTATACCGGTTAGGCCAATTTCTTGGCCATAGCCTTCTTATTCCTTTAGCATCTCCATTTGCATTGACCGGTAGGGCAACCGGTGTGCCGTCCGATATACCGCCCGGTATACCGGTCTACAATCCGGTGCCATGAACAGTTCGGGCAGAACACCGACTGCTCGATTTTCTTACTCCTCGACTGTGATTTGACCTCCAAATATTATTTTTCTTCAATTTCTATGGTCGCTATTGATTATAATACGCATAGATCTATGTTTTTATGCTTTTAAATAAATCAAAACGGCTTTTAATTCATTCGATTCAACTTTTGTAAAATTTTATAAAAACTTAAATTAATCTTGTTTAATCACGTTTTAATCGATTCTATAAGGTATACTAGGTTGCTAACCTTGCTAGAATTGACTTATGAAGTTTTGGCGAATATTGGTCAACTGCCGTTCTTCGTCGAATTCTCCGTTTTCTGGATTTCTATGATTTTTCTGATATTTTCTGTTAATTTTATGATTTTGTTTTAAGTTTATAAGATTTAGTTTAAGGAATATTAACGAAATTGAATTCGACCTAGGGTTACGCTACGATGCAACAGAATGCATCGTAGTTACGTTACTTCTTAATTCTATTCTTTGTATTTTACGTATTTTCTTTTAATCATTTTATTCATTCTTTTATTCTAAAAATATTATGGAGTCTCCAAAAATTCCTAAATTTCACCCATAATTATTATTAACTCTTCTATTCTTTTTAAGAATTATTAAACCTAAACTTTCCTTATTAAGCTTACTAATTATTTTTATTAGTCATAATCGTAATTATTTTTATTATTAAAATTTCAGGTATTATACAACACCACCGTTGCCGCTACCACCACTCCACCACCACCGTCATCACTCCACCACCAGACTCCACCATATGTTGAAAATGAAAAAAGAATCGACATGCAACAAACATATTTCCATCTTATTTTTGTTTTTATTATTTTCACAATAGGTGACACCAAACATGTTTATGATTTTTGTTTTCATCTACAAAAATAGAAACAAGTTTTCAATATTTTGGAAACTAAAACTTTACCAAACAGAGCCTAAGTGTTTCTCTCTACTTCGCTTCTTTTATTTAATTTTTGGCGTGCGAGTGTGTGTTAATGGTGGTTGCTACCTCTTTGCTATTGATGGTGTGCCTGGATTTTTTCTCTCTTCATATCATTCTGCTTGTCGAGTTGATGATAAGATTTTAGCTGAAATCCTATTTGTTTTACCTGAGAAGTAAAGCTGATTTACTGGGAGAATGGTAAATCTGTAAACTCGAGCTGGGCTTTGCTAGGAAATTAAGAGAAAATTAGAGAGAGAAGGAAAGAGAGATACAGAAAGATAGAGGAAGAGTTCAGAAGAATTCGTTAACATTTTCCATAACCTTTTGTTTACATCCATTCCATTCTTATACAACGAAACTCTAACAGTCTAACTGATCGTAACCAACTGACTACCAACATCTATTACAATTATCAGCTAACAACTAATTAATTGATAATAGGTAACCAACTAACTACTTGATCAACCATCTTTTTCTCCTAACAGCTATTACAATTATATGAATTGCTATGCTTATCATTACATCCCCTTTTGAAAGCAACCTTGTCCTCAAGGTTGGAAATTTGGGAATCGCTGATGTAGGTCTTGCCAATTTTCCCATGTAGCATCTTCTGGAATTGAATTGGACCATTGCACCAAAACTAGAGAGTGTGGCTTGTTGTGCTTTTTGACTAGCTTGCGATCCAAGATAGCTATGGGTTCAAGTTGCAATTGGCCGTCTTCTCCTGTAAGTGGCAATTCTGACTGGACTTCAACATGATCACCCAGTTTTTTCTTTAATAGTGAAACATGAAAAACTGGGTGGATTCGAGAGTTAGGTGGAAGGTTGAGTTTGTATGCAACAGGACCCACCCTTTGCACCACTTGATAAGGTCCAAAGTACTTAGGAGCCAACTTAGCATTTCTGCGAAAAGCCACAGTAACTTGCTTGAAGGGTTGTAGTTTAAGGAATACCCAATCACCTACTTCAAAGGCCCTCTCAGACCTATGTGTGTCAGCCATTTGTTTCATACGATGCTGAGATTGAATCACATGCTCCTTGAGTAATTTGAGAATAGCAGTTCTATTCTGTAGCAAGTTATCAGCTACTGCTACTGTAGTACTACTAGGAGTATAGTGTAACATGCTAGGAGGTTATTGGCCATACAAGGCTTCGTATGGTGTAACTCCAGTTGATACATGAAAAGTGGTATTGTACCACCATTCTGCCATTGATAGCCACTTAGCCCAAACTGATGGTCTGTCACTGGTCAAACATCGTAAGTAGTTTTCCACACATCTATTTATTACTTTCGTTTGTCCATCAGATTGAGGATGATAGGCAATGCTCATGTTTAAAGTAGTTCCTTGCAATCTGAAAAGTTCCTTCCAAAATGTACTGGTAAAGATGGGATCCCTATCAGAAATAATCGAAGTAGGCATGCCATGAAGTTTGAAGATATTGTCCAGAAAGATTTGTGCCACAGTGGTAGCAGTGTATGGGTGAGAGAAAGCCAAAAAATGGACATACTTACTTAGTCTATCTACTACCACCATAATAACAGACTTGTTTCTTGAGTTAGGTAAACCCTCAATGAAATCCATGGATATATCACTCCATAATCTAGTTGGAATGGGCATTGGTTGGAGCAAACCTGGAGAAGCCACGGTCTCATTTTTGTGTCTTTGACAAGTGTCACATTTAGCTACAAATTGCAATATAGTTTTTTTCATTCCTTTCCAAAAGAAGGCTTGCTTCATACGTTGATAAGTTCTTTCCCCTCCAGAATGTCCCCCTACGGGAGTTGCATGATGCTCTAGAATGAGTTTCAATCTTAGATTGGGTTCATTTCCTACTACCAATCTAGATTTATAGTAGAGCATCTGGTTTTGCCAATAAAATTTGGAGTGACTGGATGGGTCTTGCTGTAATTCCTTAATGATTTGTTGTAGTTCCTGATCTTGAGCCCAACTTTCTTGTAATTCCTTGACCCAATTACAAAGTACCACTGTCAATGCTGCAATAACCCCTTGTTCTTCAGCTGTTGTTTCTCCTAGCAGAGGTTCACTTTCCCTTCTTGACAATGCATCAACGACTAAATTTGTTTTTCCTGGCTTGTATAAGATTTCATAGTCATAGCCCATTAATTTGGTTAAGCACTTATGTTGCATTTGAGGCTTTGGTGGTCAGTTTTGATGATAAATTTTCTTCCCAAGAGATAATGTCTCCACTTAGTTACAGACATGACCACTGTCAAGAGTTCTTTCTCATATGTAAATAACCCCAATCTATTGACAGATAAGGCCTTACTATAAAAGGCCACATGCTGCCCTTCTTGCATTAATACTGCCCCCATACCTATGCCAGAAGCATCACACTCCAATACGAAAGGTTTGGTATAATCTGGCAACTTCAAAACTGGAGCAGTTGTCATTGCACGTTTAAGCTGAATAAAAGCAGTCTCAGCTTCCATGGGCCAACAGAAAGCATTTTTTTTAGTAGCATGTTAAGGGGTTGACAAATCTTTCCATAACCCTTAACAAACCTTCTGTAATATCCAGTAAGAGCTAAGAATCCCCTTAGTGCCTTAATGTTTTTTGGTCTAGGCCAGTTGACCATGCTTTCAATTTTTGAAGGATCAGATGCAACTCCCTCATTATTAATCACATGTCCCCAATACTCTATCTGTTGTTTTCCAAACGCACACTTGGACATCTTAGCAAACAATTGATGTTCTCTTAACTTGGCCAATGTAAGAGATAGGTGATGCAAATGATCTGTCCAGGACTTACTAAAAATAAGGATGTTGTCAAAAAAGACTAACACGAATCTCTTTAAATAAGGCCTAAAAACATCATTCATAAGGCTTTGAAATGTGGATGGAGCATTGGTCAAACCAAAAGGCATGACCAAAAACTCATAATGACCCTCATGGGTCCTAAATGCTGTTTTTTCCACATCCTTCGAGTTCATTCTGATTTGATGATAACCTGACCTTAGATCCAACTTTGAGAAATATCTTGCCCCATTTAATCCATCCAGCAACTCATCTATAATTGGAATAGGAAACTTGTCTTTTATGGTGTCTTTATTCAAAGCCCTGTAATCAATGTACGTACGCCAAGTATTATCTTTTTTCTTTATGAGCAATACGGGTGAAGAGAAAGGAGAAACACTTGGCTGTATAACTCCACTGGCCAACATTTCCTTAATTATTTTCTCAATCTCATTCTTTTGGATGTAGGGGTACCTATATGGTTTGATGCTTGGGGGTTGAATACCAGGCTTCAATGGAATCTGATGGTCATGAGCTCTAAATGGTGGAAGACCTTTGGTTCCACGAAAATATCATCAAATTCATACAAAATCCGAGATAAAGCAGGCTGTATCTCTGCAGAATAATCTTTTGAATGTTGTACAGTTGAGCCAACATACCAGGGGACTTTTTATTGATTAGTTTCTGCATTATTTTGGCATCCACAAGTTGAACCTCTGTTGAAGTACTCCCTTGTAATACTATCTCCTTTTCTGCAACTGAAAACTGCATCTGTAATTTCTGAAAATCCCAGATAACTGGCCCCAATGTTGCCAACCACTGTATGCCTAACACCATATCGCAACCACCTAGGGAAAGTAACCTTACATCATAAGTAAATGCAATGCCTTGCATGAACCATATAGATTCTTAACCATAGCATTGATGCAAGTCTTGCCACCATCAGCAACCACCACAGTCAACGAATTAGTGTTTTGGATTTTTTCTCCTGCCTTCATAGCTATAACTGGATCAAGAAAGTTGTGTGTACTCTCTGAATCAATGAGTATATCCACCTCAATTTTCTTGATTACCCCTTTGACTCTCATAGTCCTATAGGTTTGAATCCCAGATAAGACGTGCACTGAAATGTGAAACTCTTCATCTGTGTTGTCACATTGAGCCATTTCCTGTTGAGTGTCCACAAACTCATCTTCCTCATCTTCAACTTCAATCATTTACAGCTGTTGTTTTACATACATAACCTTTGAAACACTTTTCATCACATCCAAAACACAATCCTTTGGCCCTCATATCATCAAATCCCTTGGTCGTGATTTTTTTGACTACATTGCCATTGTCTACCATTTTAGTGGTGAAATCTTGAGGTTTAGAAGGCGCTGTTGTGTATTCAAGGGTTGTTTTCATTGGACCCTTGTTTTTCTTGTTCATAGCTTCAATTGTTTCTTCTTGAAGACGAGCCAACCCCATTGCTTGAGAAATAGTTTTCGACTGAAACATCTAAACCCCTCCTTTAATTTCTTATTTTAATCCACTAACAAAACAACTGATGAAAAATTCCTCTAGAAGTCCTGTTGTTTTAGTAGCCAATTCCTCAAATTTTTCTTGATAAGATCTTACAGATGTCCACTGTTTAAGTTTAGTCAACTGACCTGTAGCATCTTCAAACACATTATCCCCAAATCTGATGAGCAAGTCCTTAGAAAATTCGATCCAAGAACGACACGTATGCGACTTCTCGTACCATCTGTACCATTGCATAGCCTTATCCTCCACGTGTAGAGATGCTAAACGCAACTTCTGAGATTCATCTATGACGTTTAATTCAAAGTATTTTTCACATTTATAAATCCATGCTCTTGGATCTTCACCAAAAAATTTAGGAAAGTCTAATCTGTGCTGGAAAGTTCTGTAATTCAAATGAGGGTTTATCAAAAGGGGAGGTTGCTGCTGTATTGGAGAAGATGAAGAAGTGAAATTCTTTTCTGGCAACCCTTCATATTTAGAATTCAGAGTAGTCATCATTTGGGCCAGCCCCTCAATAGATTTCCTGATGCTTTCTAATGCTTCTGCATGACTCTGAGTGTTTTCTGCATTCCTTCGAATCGCGTCATCTATGCGCTTCATTTCTTGCGATCTTGTGTTATCTGCCATTGTTCTCACTGCCAAGAATCGATTGGCTCTGATACCACTGATAGGATTTTAGCTGAAATCCTATTTGTTTTACTTGAGAAGTAAAGCTGATTTACCGGGAGAATGGTAAATCTGTAAACTCGAGCTGGGCTTTGCTAGGAAATTAAGAGAAAATTAGAGAGAGAGAGAAGGAAAGATAGATACAGAAAGATAGAGGAATAGTTCAGAAGAATTCGTTAACATTTTCCATAACCTTTTGTTTACATCCATTCCCTTCTTATACAACGAAACTCTAACAGTCTAACTGATCGTAACCAACTAACTACCAACAGCTATTACAATTATCAGCTAACAGCTAATTAATTGATAATAGGTAACCACCTAACTACTCGATCAACCATCCTTTTCTCCTAACAGCTATTACAATTATATGAATTGCTATGCTTATCAGTTGAACTTTTCTTGTTCTTGAACTGTGATTTTGATATCTTTTTGTCTTCAACAGATAACACAGTTTTTAGACTCCCAAGGTTTCTTGGATTATCTAGAGAGGGGTCTTGGTTCTGATGAAAACAATAATAATCTTCTTGACAAGTTACAAGATGCCATTGGAAGAGGCCAGAATCCACTTTCAGTTCTTCCCTCACCTTTGTCCGAACCTGAGATTGTAACTATATCAGATTCTGAGGCAGGATTGTCAGGTACCTTTGATTAAAAGTTTGATAGTGTTGCTAGTTTAGCATAAGGATTTGAAGGAATGACAAAATATTCGGCACAGTCCAAACTGGATGACTTCTGATTTTTCTCTATTTTTATCAAGTTCAGGTTCCAAATATAAATACGATAGGTTTCCTTCAAACATTCGAACAGAAGAGCAGGAAGAAAAGAGGAAGCAGATTCTAGCAATTGCTAGTGGAGCTCTCAGGTATTCAGAAAAGCATATTGCTTTGCTGTACTAATGACAAGTTGTTTATGAATAGTACATAGCTGAAGATGGATTGTCATACATGTTTGTGCATAACATTTGTTCCAAATAGTACATAATTCGCTGGTTTGATTATCCAGTTCACCTGCAGTGCTCATTGGTAAGGACTCTAAGGCAGAAAGTCTAAGTCCAAGAGAGAGGGCTGTAAGTTCTATAGACCATTTACTGCTTTCATGATCTTGTAGCTTTTGATTTGAGCTTTTGCTTTATTCTCTAACACAATTGCGGAACCTGTTTAATAGGCTGAACGGGAGCGTATGGTTTTAGACATAAAAGTGAAGCTGCAGGTAAAAAGGCTAGTTTTTAAAATCTTGTCCGCTCATCAAACATCTTTCTCGGCTGAATGATCTAGTTGAACAACTTTGTCAGCCTTGACACTCCAATGTCACTCTCTTCCATACGGCAATAAGAAAATCATGTAGTCCTAAAGCCATGTCTGGTTTCGTCCTTAGCGTATGTGCCACTTCAAACTTTTGTACTTTGCGATAAAATATATATCCTTGGCTCCCACCCCCACTAGAAGCACCCACACTCTCTTCGCTTAGGCTCTTTTCATGATTATCATCAATAGTTTATTAAAGTAGTTCTTCTCCTTGCATTATTTGTCGATGTTAAATTATTTATTTTAATCAACTATGCATGTTATGCTTTGGTGAAGCACACCTTGCCTCATTCCTAGACCCAAGAGACCTTGGCACCTTAGTGTGTCTGTCATCTTGAAAAACACTGAAGCTAGCAGTTTTTTGTGACCCAAACATGGTGAATCGTGGTATTAATTTTCAACCTGGGTTTTTAGCTTAGATTGATGTGTACTGAGTCTACAGCAGAAACGAAAACACGGGATTTCACATGCTTTGATTGCGGTATTATATCTAGAAAAAGTTTTTGGGTGGTATTATCTCTCTCCAGTCTGTGCCTGATTTGTAGATTGTTTTTTATTTGTGTGATGACCGACAGATTTGAGTTCAAATTTTGTGGTTTGCTTTGTTGAACAGGGCCTATGGTTGCGCCTGTTGAAATTGGGAACCATTGATGATCCTCTTTCATCGTTTGAATACGGAACAATCCTTGGTATGCATTTTCAAGAGGGGTCTACCCTTCCTTCAATAAGATGCTTAACGTATAGTTTTTGTGTAGCTGATGCAATATAGTTGTCTTTTAGGTGTCAAAATGCCTCAGAAAATTGACTTCATTTTTCTATTTGCTATGTAGCTCTTATTGAGTCTGATGCAGAGGGCATTGGCGGTAGTGGCTTTGTGGAATGCATAAGGGAGCACATACATTCAGTATGTAGCTTAAAGATGCAGTTTTTGTAGTGTCATGCAAATTGCACCTAACTTATATATTACTCTATGTTACAGGGGTGGGACTGTCAATTGTCTGATGAGCAGTTCATTGCCGTGAAAGAGCTGGTAATACTTCAAATTTATTACTCTAAACCTGCCTTATCCTTTTTTTTCATTCAATTGCTGGGGTTATATTTTTTGTGTTGGTCAACTTTGAACTTCTTCATTAGTTAAATCATTTGCATTTTTCTGCATATGTCGTAATCGAAACAAGAGATTATCTTTTCGTAGAAGATTGATGTTTCAGATTCCAAGATATTCACCACATCTCTAGTTTATCTGATATGAGTAACCTAGGAGGAAAAGAAATCTATATATGTTTCCCTAAGATGAAATTGGCTCTTTTCCTTTACATCTATTCCATTTTTATAGTATTTAGGTGGAAACTTTTGTCTTTCTATGAGAGTAATTTATTTTCGTTCTTTTTCTTTGTTTGGACTGAGACTGTCTTTCTCATTACTACACTTCAATGTCTACCATCTCAGCTCAAAACTGCCATTAATCGTGCTACCTCTAGGAATGACTTGGCAACTGTCAGAGATGCACTTGAGGTGTCTGCAGAAATGCATAAAAAGGACACAAATAATGTTTCGGACTATGTTCAGCGACATCTTCGTTCTGTTTCCATTTGGGAGGAGCTGCGGTAGGTGTTTATGATTCATTGTTTGTAGCTTTCATTGTCGTGACTTTGTTGTTTTTGTGGTGGTTCATTCATATCTTTGTGTAGATTTTATTTCAGATCTAGGGACGGTTATTTGAGAATCCAAATCGACTAAGCTTCTACTATAATTTATCGGTTTACGTTGCAGGTTTTGGGAAGGATACTTTGATTATCTGATGGATCGGTCGTCAAGAAAGTAAGAAATTTGATTAATAGTAAATAAAAAAGAAACTTAATTTGCATCCCAAAAGGGGATCACTGGTGGTGCAACGGTAAAGACTCAGCCCAAACTTAATTAGCACATCCACTTTGTGTATTATTACCAAAGATTAGTCTTGTCCTCGTCATTTTCTCTTCCCAGACACCCACTAATGGGTACCACATTTTATAATGTGCATCCCATACACTGTATACTCTGTCTTCTAACATCATATGTTATGTTGAATTTGTGTCCAAGTTCTTGTAGGTCATTCATTCTCTCCTCTTTTGATTTATGTTTGTTGTGGTTGATTTCATGGGACATGTCTCTCCCCTACTCTTCTAATTTGCATTTCTGACTTGCAAAAAAATTGCCTCCGAATTTATGTGTACTATATATGTATTTGTACCAACTTCCGTAATATGCGTGAAGCGACCCATGTGACCTTGTGAGACCCCGTTGAACTCGAGAAATAGGAGGATGTTGAAAGTTGAATAATTTTCCATGTCTGTATCCTGCAGATGGGAAGATGAATTCAATGCTTATGCACCTGACGCCTATACCCAATTCCTTGTGACGTAGTATACTCTGTCAGATTGCAATTTATCCTCCAAAAGATAAATTTATT
>NMUG010011160.1:0-10715 GCA_002855965.1 Monotropa hypopitys
AGTCAAAAATCAAATAAAATCAAAAACCTTTAAATTCTACGATTCGAGTCAATATTGCGAAGATATTAGCAAATTGACCTTGGATTAAAAGAATAATTAGTAAATTCAATGTGCTGAATTACTTATTATCCTTTTTGGAATTTAAACCCAAAATCAAAATCAAACATAAAAAATCAACATTTTTATTCAAGGCTTTCATTCAAAATCAAAAATCAAAATCAATTGTTTTCATTTCAAACTTAAAAATCAAAAATCATCATCAACATCATCATCAAAATTAAAAGCACAGAATCACTTGCACGTCCGCGCCATCTTTTATAATTCCTGAATTTACATTTTGCATATTATATTTCTCTTGGCCGAGAATAGTTGAGTTTCATTAAAAGGTTTGTTTTAAAAAATGAAGTACCGCAAGGGCGATGTAGGGTGCCTAACACCTTTCCTACTCGTAACAGTAAATTCCCGAAGCCATCTCTGGTTATGCAAATCAAAGCAACTTTACCAAAAACGATGACTTGATACACCATAACTCTATGTCAAGTGACGATTCTGAAAAACCAATTAATAATAGATTGTTCCGCAGCGAAGATTCGATCTATCATTAATTGGGAGTAATTTTAATCCCAGCTGTCAATTTTAATTTTCAAACAAAACAGTCGCATTCAAATCCAAGAAAAAGAGTACAAACTCAACCCCTCGGTGTCCCGCGCACAATCCGGGAAAGGGGGGAGGGAGAAAATTTTTCCGGGAGCGACAACTCTCTAAGGTGGTCTCTGTAGCTCTCCGGAAAATACTGATTCTCGAAAATAGCCTAGAAGTCTGCCCACGTCATGGTACTGATAGGATCCATAATAGCCTGTGGATCAGCATCTCCACTGGCGAGAAGACTGGCGCATCTCATCTCCACAATAGAACTCCACCATAGAATGGCCTCTCCTGAAAGATGGTAGGTCACGAAAGTAATACGCAACTTATCCTCCGTGATGCCCAAGGTGTCGAACACCCTCCGAATCTCTACTAACCAATGGCCAGCCTCGAGCAGATCACCTTCCTTGGGAGGATCCATCCTCCTTAATTCTCGCAAAGTGTCAAGAGTGCGGTTACCCGCATTATCCCTAGGAGCGGCAAATCCCTGACTAGCTTCGATCATGGCGGCCGGAAGCTCTCGATCGAACTGGCTAGGAGCGACAAGCCCCTCCAGAGCAGGAACCAGAATAATAGGAGGCGCACCGTCCTCCACACCTGCTCGATGATTGGCCAATTTTTCACTATGTGCCTCCTGAACGTTGTTCCTACGACCTCTTCCCAAAGCTATATTGCGACGTGGAGGCATTCTACAAAAGATCATGAATACGATAAGAATAGAGCACATGACAAGGCTCGAGTGGATAGTTCAATCAACTATGTAAGGTCTCAATCAAGGAGAAGTAAACTCAATCATATCAATAAAAGGATTCTCATACTCAATGGAATCGACAAATATGGTTACAACCCAAGAATGAAACAATGCACGTGAATTTCTCCCTTGACTGACAACAACCTATGGATCATTGCCAATGCATGCTCAAATGCTTACAGACACACATACTAGATGATGCAAATTTGAACTCAATGCACCCATAGAGACTAAGAGTCTCCCCAAAGGCCTAAGTTTTCGAAACCGAAAGCTCTGATACCAAGTTGTCACGTCCTGGATTTTCAAACCATATTTTTTTTTGAAATCATTTATTAAATGGGGGAAACAAACATGGATCATCATCAATTAAATAAAACTAAATACCATTACATCCCATTCCAACACAAATAAAAATCCGAGAGTGAATACGGAAAGAAACATAAAGAAGTGAAGTCCAACACATGAAAGAGAGAGAGGAGTAACTAGAGAAGTCTAGTTATTACAAAACCATTACTTCTATTACAACCCAAAGGGGCTAAATTTTAAAATAAAAGAAATGCATGAGTCTTCCAATGAGATCCAAAACTTCAATGCTCCAAATCATTCATTCAATGGTTCTTTACCTGCGGAATCTAAAAAGAAGGACGTGTCACGCCAAAGTAGAGAAATATCTATCAACTAGCATATTCTAGGCTAGCGTGAACGGGTGTGTGATTGTACAGAATGATGTAAGCAATATGCATGAACAATGCAAGGCAATGATATGACTTTTATAACAAAGAACAACTAGCAAACGTAATGTAGAATTATATAAAGGACCACAAGCCAAGGGTCAAAACATAAGTATGTTCTCATTCCGTGATGTTTAACAAGGGACTACTAGACAAGAGTCCAAACATAAAGACATAAGAAGTGCTTGAGCTATTATCAATTAATGAAAGTACACTCCATTTTCTTTTCTCATCCCAAGTGGGATATAATGCTGGAATCCTGACCAAGGTATTCCATAATCATTTTTATTTTGTGACGTTGATAGGGCGAGGTTGGATTAGTGGCTCGTCAATACACTAATCGAACCTATCCGGTCTTTCCCAAATAATGTTGGGAGGGCTCATGTTACCCCCATTGTGCACAATGTCACGGATGGAGCGACCATCCTAGGAGTCTTAACCAAGGAACCCCAATCAATAATCATAGGTCCATATCATTGTCATCGTGTCAGGGAATCCCTGCCAAGGTTACTTCCCTTAATATTGACGCCCAAGAATCCATAGCCAAGGTTGCTTCTCACTGGGGCTCAATAACTCATTTCATATAATGTTGACATAATCCAAGATGTGTATGAGTCACAATTCACAACATAACCAATGTGTGTCGATTGCCCATTGAATTTTGACTAAGGGATAACATTGTGTAACGTAACAAATATACAACCAATTTCTATAAAATAGTACCCATATCGCAAACCCATCTGTTAAGCCTTATTTAGGTCCAATTGCACACCTTCAAGCTCAATTTAATCAAAGACTACCAATTAACCAAAAGCCCTAATTTATAGAATAGGGTTCATTCATGGATTTGGGGCTTTTCATACAATCACTTACAACATGAAATTAAACATCATACTAGGCATATATGATCATAGAAACTCCGTAGCAACTACCAATTTCATGATTTAGATACAAACCCTAGGTCAATTTCATTCAAACGTAGCATACCCGAAATTTATGTGTTTAGACTAGATTTCAAGGGAAGAAGAAGAGAGAGCATAGCATAGAACCTTACTAGAGATGGATATCCCCTACCTTTTGAAACTTGGAGCAAACCCTAGAAACTCGTATTCAGTGAACGGTGAAACTATCTAGCTTGATGGAAAGCCCTTGGCAAGGAGAGCAACCTTTCTCCTTGCAACTTCTTCAAACTCACCTTGGAAGGCTCTCAAATGGAAGAGAGAAGGTGGAGCATCAATGGAGTTTTGAGAGGTAGAGGGAGAGTGTTTTGAGTGAAATGAAAGAGATAAGAGTCTCCCACACGTTTTTAGGGTTAATAGTTCGAACTAGGGGTGAAAGGACCAAGTTACCCTTCATTAAAACACCAAAACTCGCATTTTCTGCGACCGTCATCCGGACGAAACCTGACCGTCGTCCGGACCATCCACCTTCGTCCGGACGGGAAACTCTTGTCGTCCGGACGACCACTCCTGAAACATCTAGCAACCTCCCTGCCGACCTCGTCCGGACGAGCGTCGACCGTGGTCCGGACGACCAAACCTGAACCTTTTTGCTCCCTTTCTGCCTGACTCGTCCGGACGAGCTCAGGCCGTGGTCCGGATGACCAGACCATGAAATGCTCTGAAATGAGTCTTTTGACTCCGGTTCATCCATCCTTCAACTCCGACACTTCTCCAACATTCCTTGCATCGAATTCACATCCTAAGGCTCTCCTACGCCCTCACTAAAGGTCATACGCGATCCGAACACATCGATAAATAATTTAAATACTGAAATTAAATTAGGAAAACACGAGTCGTGACAGTGTGTGGCAAGAATGAGCAATGGAACAGAACGATCAAATGAGTAAAAAGGAAAAATCCAGGGTGATCGAAGTAATACGAATGACGAAAATGGGTTCTACAATCGATAAGGGAGGAGAATTGATTGACGGTGTCCCTAGCTCAACTAGTTGAGGCATAGGATTCTTGATAGAGTGGAAGACCGTTCAGAGTATGGAAATAGGTATGTTAGAAGGGTTAAGAAATTGTGTAGTATGGAGTCTGAGGATATAGTGAATCCTAGAGTGGTTGAAGAGTGACTTAAAAGTGAGAACTAAAATTTTATATTATGAGTGTGAATGTTGAGTAGAGAATGGTATTGGTGGCCTTTTGATAGTAGTGGAGTGACGAAAAGAGGTGAGATGTCTTTCGAGGGGCGAGTGACTGCTCCGGTACTTGGAGTACGAATGGTGGCACTATGAGTGAGACTTGGAGAATGTTATTGGGAGTTTTATAACCATTTTGTACAGAAAATGATAGATGTGAACTAGAGAGGACATTCACAAATTTGAGGTAAGGAAATGTGAGTGTGAGATAATGTTAGGTGAAATTGTGGCCTTATCAAAGGGTGTTATAGAGTTGATGAACTCAGAGGAGGAAAAGTATTAGAGGACGAAAATAGTTTGGTGTCGAGTGTGGCATTTAATTGGAGCTAGATAGAGATCGAGATTTTTGTAGTTTTGATGAGAATGGCTTGAAAAGTTGAAAGGATATGGTAAAATTGGCAGAGCAACTTTATTGTCTAAAAAGAGGTAAATTGAAGGTCTCAAATCAAAGAGAACTAGTAAGGGTGATGTAAATTGTGGTAAGAACCATTCGATAGGGAAACTTGGTGGAGAGAGTAGTAGTACTGAATAGGATGTTAAGCAAGGAAAATAAGAGTTTGGAGTGAATCGACAATTGGGTGTGATAGAACAAGTATTCCTTAGGAAGTGTTTCGATTGTGGGGCTTCATGTCATAGAAAGAGGAAGTGTGTTGACAGGACTTGAGGATGCAAGCGTTTCAAGTGCAATGGGTTGGTCACAAAGCGGCTCAATGTTCACATCAAAATCACCAATCAGTAGGAGTTATGGGAATTGTGATAACCAGGTGCAAACAAAGGTGCAACAGGTATATATTTATTTATTGCTTTAGTATGTACACTTGCGTAGGTGTTGCATGACTCACATATTCATTAGTGTGTTATTTTTTTGGGTGCATAATAGTATGCATATTTTAATAAACAATTTGTTAACTGTTGAATCGAAAAGTTATGAAATAGCCATGTGTGAATGGTAATGCTAAGTTAGTGGTTGAGTGTATTGTAGAATATGCATCATTGGTGCACAAAAATTATAAGTATAGGTGAGCTTGAAAGTTCGTATAAGAATAAAATGTTGTTCCATTAAAGGTGTTGGTGTTAATGGTAACTAGTGTCTGGTAGATCCTTACCTTAGAGGTCGTATTTCTTGATTATTAGTGAGTTCAAAGACAGTGGTATCTTGTATTTTAACATCGGTTATACCAAGTTAAGGGTGATTTCGTGGATGTATTATTTGACCTAGTATCTTGTAGTGCTAGAATGTCTTTGGAAGGAAGCTTTTTTGAGAGTTTGGTTAAGTTTGAATTGGAAAAATATGTTGATTAGATGAATTTCAAAGTAAGGTCGTTTGATTTTGTCATCTATGTAAATGTAGAGAAAAAGGAACGTGGATGTTATCTTGGAGGTGTCCATATAGTGAGAAAGTTTTAATGAACAGAGTATTTCTAGTTTTATTATATTTTTAGAAGTTGTGGTTTGTTTATAAAAACCTCAGTGTATTCTCGACTCAGAGAGAGAATCTTGGAAACCCATTGGGGAAATTAATCTTTCAAAAGTTGAGAAATATGAGTTGTAGTGGTTATTGGCAAGTATTATCCATGATAGAATTGATTAGTATTTTGGGTTGTGTTATCTCTAGTGAGAGAATTGACGTAGATCCGAGAAAGAAACCGAAGTCATTGTGAATTATACAAGGTGAACTTATGTTTAGGTGGAAATTCCTTGAGATAGTATATTTCTAATTGAATTTTTTTTAGAATGTCTAGTTAAGTTACGTCTAATGTAAATTGAGAAAGTGGTGTGATATTTGAGTAGTATATTTATGACGAGAATGTCATCTCGTGGGTAAGAGAGGAGATTGATGTATCTTCCAGTGTTGGTTAAGTTCGAGTGGAAATAGTGATTTTGGTGACCCATGGTGATGTCATGAGTTAAAATTTTGTTGGAAATTGGTATTAGTCGTGTTTAAGTATGAGTTGGAATATTTCCAGAGTTAAGTAAATTGGATGTTGAGTTATTTCGAGTAAGCGTGATACTTTATTACTTAGAATCCAAATGAGGCTATGATTCTTTAAGCAAACCAAGAAGGTCTAAGTCGGGATGTGTATTATAAGAGAAGGTTAATGGTTGTCTTTTGTTGTTGAGTCTGATCTTAGTGATCAAGAAAATGAGTCATTAAGGTTGAGGCTTGTATGTGGTGTCGTGTGATGTTAATGTTGAAGAAAAGTGATAGAGAATTTTGTGGTTGAGTACATATACATGATCAAGCTAAGTTTAGGTATCAAAGACTTGGAGGAGTATTACAAGATTTACTAACGTTTGAATGGAAAAGAAAAAGCACGATTAGTAGTTTTTGCGGTGGACCCTCCGGGATTGAGCAAAATTTTGTTTCTAGTTGGGAAATTGGAGATCGTTGAGCAAAGTTTGCACTATTTCTTTATGTGTGCACTAGGTGTAATGAGGACCCTTGCAATATGATATGTGTTGAAGAGGTTATAGGACTGCATAGGATGTTTATGCCTATTATCAGTAATGATGATTTTTGAGTCCATATTGAGGTTTTGACCCTAGTTTGTGACAAGTTTGAGAAAGAAATGTGCAAAACTTAGAGTCTTAGGGACATTTTAGCGATCAATTTCAGAGAAGATTGGAATGATTTGCAATTATTGATTTAGTTGGTGTATGGAAATAGCTATGGGAGTAATTTTAAGATATCTTGTTTTGAAAATTGTATAGTAGAAAGTGTAGAGTTTTGTTGGGAAAGGAGTTTAAAATTAGTGTTTGAGACATGGAAGGTTAACGTTGGTAGTTCTTATGTGTGGTCGAATAGTGTTAACCCCTAAAGGGGAATTCTAGATGAGATGGAGCATTTGTGTAATGCTAATGTGACTAGTAATGATGTTGGGTTTCAAGATCCTATATTGAAGTTTGATATAGTTAGCAATGAACTTTGAGTATGTTTTGAATTCTTGTATCGCTCTTCGATCCTTGATGAGTGGGTAATCGGAAAACATGACTCAAACTTTTGAATATATGTTGAGGTTAGGTGTGTTAGTTAGTTTTTAGAAAACTGAAAGAGATTTCTCGTCATTGTTGAATTAGTGTGTATGGATTGTTGCCAGAATAGCGGTTGGGAATGGCTCATCTTGAGGTTCGTGTGGTAGGAGGGATATGACCTATGCCTAATAGATTGATGTTAGTGGGGGTAAGTGTTGTGTATGAAATGGGAGAAAATATCTTGAGATGATTTTGAGTGTACTCGGGAAGAGTTGAGAATGGATTGAACTCAATAGTAATGTTATGAGGTATGTGAGTGGCATGATGAATGGTTTGAGAATTTGGATTGGCCTATTCTTGTAGCTATCCTTTCAAGAAGGCGTAGGTTGTCTTAACAAAATGAAGCTTGTTATTGAATTGTATCAGGCAGATGAGTTGTGGATAAAGGTAAGAGTAACTGTGCATAGGTTAAGTTTCATTGTGAAGGAATGTTGTAGTTTTTGAAAAAAATCTAATTTCTAGGACGAAATCTCTTAGGGGTAGAGTTGTAATACTTGTCCCTTTGTTCCTTATAGAAGAATTTACTTTAAATGTTTTACATAAATCTTGAAAGTCAAGTTGCATGTTAAAGGGGTGTTTGAAAGCCGAGTTCATTTGGGGTTGTTTATAAGTGTTGTTATAGCTCGGGAAGGCCGTGGATTGGCCTTAGAATGTCATTTCAATGTCTAAATTGATGGGGAAGTGATTGAGAATGAGTTTGGGATATAAGGTAGTAAAAAGGAGTGAAATGGGAGTGTTTCAGATTTGCTCGTCCGGACAAGGGCATAGGGTCGTCCGGACGAGGTCACCAAGAAGTTGGTTTTGTAGGTTCCAAAGGTTTTTCCGGACAAGGGGTGATGGTTGTACAGACGAGAAGAGTAGAGGGATGTTTTTGGTCAAATAGGAGGGTTCATCTAGATGAAGGTGATGTCTCATCCGGATGAAGGTCGGGCTCATCCTAAAGAGCCATTCGGGCAGTTTTGATTTAATGAGGGGTATTTTGGGGTTTTGGATCCTAAATCATTCCTAAGGGTTTCTAAAGGCCATTAGGGTTCCTAAGGTCCATTATGCATCCATGTTTGTGTAAGAGCTTGTAGAGAGAAGTTAGAGAGAGACAGAGATTGTAGTGATTCAAGGGCTCGGGTTCGATCCAAGACCGTTTTTGCAAAGCTTGAGGCATGTAGATCATCCTACAAGGTATGGTTGGAGTTGTAATCTATTTATCTTGGTTGTATTTGGATTTTCTTGAGTTTTAATTTGGGGATTTTGAGTGTTTTAGTGTCCATGTTGTATATGGTGTTGGGGTTTGCATATGATTTGTCAAATTCATGGATGTGTGTGTATACGAAGCTAAATCATGTTATACTTGCTTGATTTCCCATCAAATTGAGTTTGGTGTGTGTAATTCCATGTCGTAGTGTGCATAAGTGTGTCCATGGCCACGTGTATTTTTTAAACCTCAAATTTGTCGATTTTCCTTGGTTTTCTTGAAATCAATTGTGAATGGAACGGTTGAAAATTCGTGTTTTTAATTGAGAGATCTTGTATGGGAATTCATGTTTTTGTGGGTACGCTTGGTGTAGGATCTTATTGAAAATATGGAATCGAACTTGAATGTATCTATGGTGTTTTGGGTATAGATGGTGTTTATATGCATGATGTGGGTTAATTCGCCTAGCCTTGGCTCGGTGGTAGACTTGCATAATTAGTCACCAATTTGTGTATGTGTGTGTGAATTATGTTGAGAGTGTATGTCATGGCATCCAAAGGTGGTCGGGATTTAATCTAATCTTCTCAGTTTGTATGTATATTTATGAGGTTGTATTTGGAAAGTGTGTGTGTGATTAATTCGTTGTATGAGTGTGGTTTCATTCAAATTTAACCCAATAATTGAATGAATGTAATAAAGTGCGAAAATGGGTTAAGTAGTGTTGCATGACTTATATTCATGTCTTTCAATTCATTATTTCCATACTTGAATATTGTTGTTGACTATTTGAGATTGGTTCTTAGGAAAGGAAATGGTGAATCGAGGAGCACCAGAAAACATAATCGGTGACATCCTCTTAAGAGGCAAAGGTGAGTGTAAGAGGTATTTCATTTCAATAGTACATTGTTTCAATTCAATTGTTAAAGGTGGCCTTCGGGTATACATATAAAGTTGGTCTTCGGGCATTTATAATGGTGGCCTACAGGAAAATCGGCTAGATGCCAAGAGGTGCGAGGGATGCCCTAATCCTATCAAGGTGGGCTTCCGCTAAAATTAAAGATGGGCTATGGCCAAAATCAATTAAAGGTGGGCTTCAGCCAAAAACATTTTCAATATGGGCTTCGGCCAAAACATTTTCAATATGGGCTTCGGCCAAAAGAGACTTAAAAATGGGCTTCGGCCAAATTATTTTTAAAGGCAGGCTTCGCCCAAATTGTTTTTAAAGGTGGGCTTCGACCAAATTGTTTTAAAGGTGGGCTTCGGCCTAAAGAGTTTATTTAAAGAGTGGCTACGACCCAAGCTTTTGAGAAAAACCTTTCTATCTTGGAACTTAAAATTTTATATATCACACTCTGGTTTCCTTGTTTTTGGCTTAGAAATCAGGTAACAGGTTTTAGCAGTCCACTATGAAGCATCGGTGGGATGATCTTGTTTTTGGCTAGGATGGAGTCACTTGAGGGGTTCGTCACATCGTAGGCGGCGCTCCTTTTTTATTTTCAGTTGGTTGTTATGCATTGAGGAATAATTATGGTTTGATGTTTAGAGTAGTAAGAGTGTAGTGTTGTCTTGTGTCAGAAATGGATGTAAATTAGGATTTATGATTCTTCTCTGAATGCAAGTCCTAAGGTATCGTTTCTTAATACCGTTTGGTGTACATGCTTGGAGGCATTGTTGGTGTTTTATGTTGAGTTATTAGGTGATTGAGAAATGAAAGAAGAATAAATTTTATTTTCGCATTTTATTCAGCATGTTTGGTTTGGGATGTTACAAGCTCAACCAATAGCAGACACGAGCCGAGCTTCCGATCAGAAGATAGAGAATAAGACAGAGCCCAGCTCAGCCAATAGAAGAAATGCATGCTCAGCTCAGCAGAGAGACCATCTCAGCTAACACTCTGTCAGAATGTGGGTGACGTCACTTAATATTCTAGAGACACTTGTCAGAGCCGCGTAGAAATTCTGTTAAAGGTTGTTATGATTATCTAGGGTTATTTTGATATTTATTTGAGGTGCTAGGGTTATATTATACATCCATCGTTGTAAAAATGACAACTTTTAACAAATATATTTCTTTGATTGAGCTTTGTCTCTCTCTATCAGAGGTGGATTTGTAACACCCCATGTTTTTAAGTAAAACATTTCCAACATATTTTTTGTTGAAATACAATAAACTCAAACACTGGGAGTTAATAGTTACTATACAGAAGCATTGCAGTAGAAG
>NMUG010011161.1:0-10716 GCA_002855965.1 Monotropa hypopitys
TCTAATTTGTGTTAAATAATTTGACAATAAGGATCATCATCAAAACCATAAAACATTCTCCAAACATATTTGAGGGCAAAAATCTCCCCCTTTTTGATGATGACACAAATTAAGAGAAATGAATTATTTTTTAAATAGAACATTATTTTTTAAAAAATATGCTCCCCCCTAAGCACGTGTACAACTTCAAAATATTTTCCCTTTAAGTATATGCATAATCTTAAAAAGACTTTAGCTACAAACAACAAGAGAGAATATAAGTAGGATAAAATGTAAAAGCAACCATATTCACCAAAAATTAGTGAATCTTACCATATGTTGGCATTTCTCTTCTTTCTCCCCATGTGTCATTATCAGAACATAATCCAAACAAGTAAATAATCACAAGAGATATGATCCATAATATAGTGCAAGTTAGTATAACAAAGTTTAGTGCCAAGTTTTTAACATACTTGAACTTCAGCAAATAAAATCCATTAATCAAGCAAAGTCACCAAATAAGACATGTACTTTTATTACGCATGAACAAAAAAGTAAAAAGATAGAGAGATAGATCACTCGTTATCATCACCGTCTTGTTGTAGAGGCTCTTGATATTGAGGAGATGCTTGAAATTTATTGTATGGAACAAACCCTGGATATTGTTGACCATAAAAGTTTCGAAATCATTGTTGCTAATCCATGATATGTTGTTGTTGGTCAGCAAGGGTTTGGACTCAGTTTGTTAAATTATAAATATTTTCATAGTTCCTCCTTTGATAGGTGTTGAAGGATTCGAAAAAGGAAGTTTGATTGGTATTAGAGTGGCAAGATGACCTAGGACTTGTTTCATGAAATCTTGGGACATGTAGGAAGCTTGGGAGCTTTTTCCTTGGTCTATAGGAATGAGCCTAATATCATCAACATTGGCCAAACTATGTCTACTTGCCTTCTTGGGCCTGGGGTAGTATAAAGGGGATTTGTCAAAAGTGTCCATGGTTTCTCCCCTAAAAGGAACCCAAAATGTTGGAAAACCTTGGCGAGTAATGCTCCAAAGGGCAAGGCCTTCTGTCAGTCATGTGATACCGACACTATTTCATGAAGAATGACATAACCCAAGTGTAACATCCCATTGCAATAATACCTTTATTAAAGTGAATTATCGAATGGCCCTTGTTACTAAACATTCAAAATTCTCGAATCACATCAGTAACCACTAGATATAAAAGCATAATAATAATAATAAGGTATCCCGAATTCTTTTCTCAAAACAAAGGACAACTTTAACTCCAACTTGATATAAAAACCACAATGGAATACTAAATAACAATAAACAAATCCTCACGAATGAGAACTCCTGACAAGACATACAACTAACTGAAAAGAGTAACTACAACCCAAGAAAAAACTAGAATAGAACTAGCCACCAAACACGTGATAACTCAACTGCTAACTCCAACCAAGCATAGCCAATAAACTCTAAGAAATTGTAGTGGACCCAAACTGTAACACCCCATACCGCTAAAGCTAAATAATTAACCTTAATAAGATAAGATGGAAGGCAGGTAAGACCGAGGGCTCCGGAAAGTCAAGCGAAAGGCTCGGAAGCAAGTGAGAAGCGCTCCTTGCTCAAAGAGAATTCCTCCTCCTATCCTTGCCTTGCTTTACTTCACCTATGAGAATTTCTACCAATTTACCTTCAAGTCAGTAGATACGACCCGTCCTCTCGTGTCGTGAGATATTTGCAAAACCAACCTTACTGGCCCTTGACATATGAACAACAAAATGTCTATGTGCGGCAAAGGAAAGTTATCCTTCGGGCTAGCTCTGTTCAGGTCCCGGTAGTCGATGCACATGCGCACTTTCTCGTCCTTCTTTGGCACGAGGACAATGTTGGCAAGCCATTGCGGATATTGGACAACCCGCAGAAAGCCAGTGTCAAATTGTTTTATAACTTCTTCCTTGATTTTGAGGCTCGATTCTGGCCAGAGTCATCGGAGTTTCTGTTTAACCGATCTGATAGACGGATCTATAGGCATGTGGTGTTCTACGATCATTGTACTGAGTCCTGGCATGTCTTCATATGACCAGGCAAAGATGTCTTGATAAGCGCGGAGCAGTACCGCGAACTCTTCTTTTTCATATTTGCTGAGGTGAATACCGATTTTGATCTCACTGGACATCTCTACGGTCCCCAAGTTGATGGTTTCCGTTTCCTCGATGTTGGGAGTTTTTCTGTATTCGTATTGCTCGATCATATCTCGGATCTCTTCCGGAATTTCGCCGCTTGCATCATCGTCGACTTCTATACCCATCAGATCGTAATCCAATTCGGTGTCGAAGTCGTGTTCCTCATGTGCTAAGATCGTTCGATCATTGATTTGAAATGGACGGATTTTAGGATTCCTGTAACGAAAATTTGTTTGAGTCAAAAGTTTAGGCCATTATTGATTTAGCAGAGAGATAAATAAATTGAACGCCCAAAAACTTCACTGATCGTTAGCATATAGAAACATGCAATTCTATAAGAAAGAAATACATGAATTCTATTTTGATAAGAGAATAACAAAAAGACTTTAGCTGCTTTTGCTGCGTTTTACCAAAACATGCGGGCTTTGTATGCTGAGCTTGCTATCCAGTTTTCAACTTTCTCCCCTGGATAAGCGGGGCGGATAGTGCCTGGCAGCGTCTGGCTATGTAGCATAGAGTCATCTTGTAGAGATGGGGTATCGTCCGATATCATGTTTACTCCCTGATGATTTGGGAGCGGGTTATTGGTGGTGTTGGGAGGTGGATGAGTTTCCTGCAGATTGATGGCTCCGGCATCGATAAGATCATGGACTTTGTGTCTCAGGCTTCGGCACCTTTCTGTTTCATGCCCCACTTGGTTGGAGTGATAGGCACATACCCAATCCCTTCGGAAGTTGAGTGAAATAACATCGGGTAGCGGCCGTGCTGGTATGGGTGTCAGATGTCCAGAGGCCAGGAGGCTTTGATATACTTACACCATGGGTATGCCGATGGGAGTAAAGGTTCTGGTTCTCCCTACATTCTGGGGAGCATTCCGAGGAAATTGACCCTGTGGGGGAGGGCCTTGGAATTGTTGATTTTGAAAATTCGGAGGTGCGCCTTGATACGCGTTCTACTGCTGATAGTATGGTTGATGTTGCTGCTGGGGGTAACTTGAATACCCAGGCTGGAAAGAATAGGGATTACTTGGTTTCAGAGCTGGCATAAGGACTGAAATTTCAGGATCCTTGGCCTTCTTGGTGAGAGGTTTCTTAGCGGCTGACGCTGGAAGATCCTCCGTTTTAGTATAAGGATCCATGATCTTTCCGGTTTTGATACCGTCTTCGATCATTTCCCCTTGCAGGAGGATCTCGTTGAAAGATCTCCCGATGGATGTGCACAACTTTTCGTAATACACCCCTTTGCACGTCTGAACGAACAAATGGACGTACTCAGTATTAGTGAGCAGAGGATCGACTTGGGAGGCATAGTTTTTCCATTTGAGGGCATATTTACGGAAAGCCTCCTCTGGTTCCTGCTTCATATGCATAAGGAAAAGGCGATCAACTATTATCTCAGCGTTATGCCGGTACTGGCACACAAACTCTTGAGAAAGGTCTATCTAGGAACGGAAACGCTTCAAATCGAGACGGGCGAACCATTGTGCGGCATCCCCGGTTAAACTGTGCTGGAAAAGGTGCATCATTAACCCCTCCGGGTTGGCGTATCCGCACAGTGCCCCAGCATAGAGGCGGAGATGAGTCATGGGCTCTCCGGTACCGTTGTATTTAGAAAAGTCTGGGATCTTAAATTTTGCCAGCAAGATCATATCCGGGTAAAAGCATAAGTCTTCGAAACTGGTCGAAGTGTAATCCGTAGGCCTCCGGAGGGATCTAAAAGCATCCTCCAACTGTTGGACCTTAAGGAGTAGTGGCACGTCTTCTTATTTTGCAGGGATCTCGTCTAAATGACTCTCGAGATCATCCTGGACATTCGAGAAGGTGGGCGGAACGTGAATATGTTGTGGTAAAACTGACAGAGTAACGGCTGTAGGGGCTGTAGAGAGTTCCCCGCTGATAGGATTGGATTTACCATTGGTGGAAATGGAGCGGGTTGTGGTACCGCTGGACCGTACATTGCCCCAACGTTAGGTGGCAGAAGTTGCGAAGATGACGGGTCAGCCCTAGTCGGTTGTATAACGGGTGAGACCTGGCATTGAGCTCTCAAGGTCTCCATCATAACTTGTAGGGCTTCTAGGGACAGACGGAGGGAGAGATGTTCCTCCATGGACACAGTCTCTAGTTCCTGAGGAATTTGATCGAAAGCCATTGCTTTGGCAAGGGACCGCATAATTCTCTTGTTTATCTGATCTGGACGAGCCTTATCTGTACATGTACGGCAATACTACGCTCGGATCAGTATATAAAAAGAGTGTCTTTGAGGATATTGGGGAGATATGCGGACTTCCTTTGAGTTTTAGAATTCAAGAAATGCCTCGGACATGAAGTCTAGAGGAAATCTTGGATTTGTAAATTCTCGGGAGATTTTTAGAAATGACAAGTCCGAAATCTACTTTTGACCAATATCCTCAGAGACGCTGACGGTTTTACGAAGTCTAGCAGATATATGTGCTGAAAGAAGAAGGTCTTTGGGATAGTTGGAGACATATGGACTTCCTCATAAATTTTAAAAATTCGAGACGTGCCTCGGACATGAAGTCTGGAGGGATTCCCGGATTTTTAGTAAATTTACTTGGATATTTTGTTTGAAAAATGATAAGTCCATAGTCTATCTCTACCAACATTCCAAAAGATTCTAATGCATCTTGAAAACATTTTGGGTGTTTAGCAAGCATGAATATAAGGATTTTCCTTGAAAATGTAATGATTGCCCTAAAACAGTAAATAGAGTTTTGGCTTGACTCAATAATTGGTTTACTATATGCAGCATGTGGCTATGTTTGACTGAGAAAGTTTAATGGTTCCCAAGTCTTCAGAACTCCGGCCCCGTGAGGGTGTACCATCGTAGAGTCGGTGATTTGGTTGGGGTGCCTCATTTCTGCGTCGGACCTCCACAAGTGTCGACGGTTATTGTTGGGCCTCCGAAAGGTTGATAGGGACTCGTCTATCTTGAGCGGTAATGACCTCCACCCAAGACAGGAAATGATGCAAATGATGCATGAAAAACGTACTTGTGCAATGAAAAGAATTTTTTTTGAAATAAGGGAAAATCCTTTTTGCAGTTATATCAACAAGTAAGATATAAGCAGAAAAAAGCAAATAGTTTTAGCGTCGCAATTTTTATCAACGCGGAACCTGTTTAATTTAGCAATGTGTCCTGTAATCTTTTCCTGAAAAGAAATAAACACAATGCAAATCAGTAATAACAATAAGCCGAGAATTGATAGATTTCGAAATTCTGGAAAAGATTTATTTTTGAAAAAAGTTTCGCAAGCCGAAATCCTCGAAGTCCCTAGCAAAGTCACCAGCTGTCGCGCCGCGAAATTTTTTCGTCCTTCCCTCACCTCCCGAGCTGCGGGAGTCATTTTTTGGGATGGAAAAAGATACGCTGATGGATTTGATTTAAAAATATGGGGGTTTGTTTGAAAATGGATGGCGGCCTGAGTATGCCGATTTCGAATTTTCGGAGTTGCCACATGGTATTGAGCTGTGGTGTACCAAGTCACCGGAATTTTTGTTGTAAAAATATGTCATTTTGTTTTAGGAAAATGTCTTTTTATTTTGGAAAGGTGTCTGCAAAACCAGAAATTCGAGTTCGGGGATTAAATTACGAATGGAGAAGGTGTTAGGAACCCCACTCACCCTTTCGGTACTTCTTTTTCAGAAATAAATCTCTTTTCGAATCGAAATCGATTGTTTCCTCGTCTAAGAGAAATGTAAAATTATTACTGATTTTATGAATGAAATGAAAAGACTCTTGAAAATAGTTATTGACGGGCAGATTTTGGCCCGGTTTCGGTAAGGGGAATTTTTGAGAGAGATACGGGTAACTTTTGACCCGGTTTTGATGAAAAAGGATATTTTTGAGCCGGACAGAACTTCGACAAAAAATGATTTTCTACAGTTGGACAGACTTCTGGTTGTATTTTGAAAATAATTTTGTTTTGTTAATTTAATTTATGACAGTCGAACAGTACTTCGACTATGTTTTTGAAAATGGATTTTATTCTGAGCCAGACAGAACTTCGGCTAAGTGTCGAAAAACATTTTTTGTAGTTGGACTGAATTCCAACTAAAAAAGAACCATTTTGTTTTAGGCAGTCGGACGGAACTTCGACTATGCCTTGAAATCTATTTTGGATTTTAGCCGGGCAGAACTTCGGCTAAATCCTTGAAAGATATTTTTCTATGATCGGATAGAATTCTGACCGTGTTTAAAATAGGCCGGACAGAACTTCGACCGCTTTTTGAAAAGATAAGATATTTATTGGTTTAGAAAATTCCAAAGAATATCAAGTGAATCGGCATGACCCGGGTCACAAGGCATTCCAGTGATCCGATTCCAATAGCTACTGCAAGCTTTCACTTCGGACAACGAATTGTGGAATTTGGTTTTATCTTTTAAAGTGTTTTGGTATTTTTTAGTCGGATAGAGCTTCGACTGGAAAAATGTTTTTCTGTAAAAATTGCCAGAATATGTATTAACCGGGCTTTGGAAGAATGATCGTTTTTACCAATCGGACAGAGCTTCGACTGGGTTTTAAAAATCGGGGGAAGGGATTTTTACTTTCTTTTTTAAGTGTGGGAAAAATCTTCCTGGGATATCGAGTGCTTCGGAAATGATCCGAGTCACAAGGTATTCCTTCGATCCGATTCTGATAGCTACTGCAAGCTTTCACTTCAGACAACGGATACAAGATTTTAATTTTGTTTGAAAGTGTTTTGGGAGAAAGCGAAAGTTAATCGCTGAAGAGAGATAGAATGAATATGCTGTAATGTATATATGGACAGGAGGTATAAGATATCATATATATAACCGAGCTGGATATAGTCCGAGCTAGACGGCAATAATTGATAAGATATCGTATATAACCGAGCTGGATATATTCCGAGCTAGACGGCAACAATTGATATGATATTTTAGGGCGAAGACGTCTTTATGTTCTTCTCGTATGCGACAGCGGAGCCGGTGTAGCCAAGCATGTGCCGAATTCTAACGAGGAGAAAGACATAAAATAACGAATTCTTTAAATAGATATGGGTTTTGAAAGCGATAAAAGGCAAATATTAAAAAATTGCGGCAAATATATTAAGTGGATCTGTACAAATCGGGAAGACGACTTCTGTAGATAGCTTCTTTAAAATATAATAGGGTATAGTATCGGACGTGACCGATTGACTAGTACCGAACTATGAATTAGAAGACTATCAAGAGTCTCCTGAGAGTAAGAGGCAAATTAATTTACCGAAGAAAGATAAGCTCGAGAATACTTCAAGAACGAGGCTTGTTCTTGGTTGGATTTTGGTTTTTCGAATTTTTGGTCGAAGTTTGGGTAGTTTTTGGAAGAAATTTGAGAGAAAATGGTCGGAGGCTTTGGCATCTGAAGTTGAAATGAACTTAGAGTGAGTTTTTCTGGTCTGGATTGTTGTGCTGATTTTCTTTATATAAGGGATTATGTCGCAACTATAGTTGCGATATAGAGCAAATATCTGCCAAAACACGTGGATGGATATTTTAGGAAGCTTCCAAAGTCGGTTTGAGCTTATCTTTGACGGAAAATTAATTAAAAATAAAATAAAATAAAATTGAAATTGAAAAAGTATCCCAGAGTTCTGATCTTGGTCCAAAGCTTCTGTTTACGTTTTGCCGTCCCCTCGGAGAACTCTGACTTTAACATTTTAAATTTGATATTCATGATCGCTGTGTTGGATCACGAATATAGCAAATATCCCGGGCTTGATTCGGACACTTTCCGGAAAAACCCTGAAATACGGCTCTGATATTCTGACTGATTTGAGAAGCGTTTGGTGCACCTCATGGACTGCTCGACTTCCAGAAAATCTATTCCGTAGGGAATGTCAGATTTTGAAGATGAGGTCTGTGCAAAATACGTTTGTTGATTTCCGAGGCCGGCTGACCGCTGCATGAAAATCTAAACATATTGACATTTATGCTTAACCGAATTCCGGTGATGGATCGGATGGAGTCAGTTTTTATATCTGCTTCTCTATAATATGCTCGTCTTCGATATTCTCCTCAGAAGAAAAATTTCGGACTCTCGTGTAGAATTCTACTTGTGCCGGCCCGTTTACCAATTCAGATGCGGTTTCGGAGCCGTCTGTTTGAAATTTGTCCTGATTGATGTATCGGAATAAAATTTTGAGACATGTAAATGTTCATCAACACTTTACCGTTGCGGGTTTGTCATTTTGAGAATTTTGACTGACGCCGGGGCTGTTCTTGGTGAGTCTGAACATTCCGGATGTACATACGGATACTGAAAAAGATCGTTTTACTGATTTCTGCACTTGTGGGAGCCGAGCCAAAATTTGGGTATCAACAGATACGGTCTTCGGTTTCTGGGGGATCTAATTATCCATCTCATTGGCCATGGCTTTGGTGAGAGATCGTGTGATTCTCTTGTCTATAAGATCTAGATGAGCCGTGTCTGTACCTGTATGGTAACACTATGCTCGGATCAGTATACAAGGAAAATGTCTTTGAGGGTATCGGAGATATACAGACTTCCTTTGAGATTTAAAATTCAATACATACCTCGAACATGGAGTCTGGAGGATAGTCTTGGATTTGTAAATTCTCGGAAGATTTTGAAATGACAAGTCCGTAATCTACTTTTGACCAATACCCCTAGAGACGTTGACGGTTTATGATATCTAGCAGATATGTGCATAAAGAAAAAAGTCTTTGGGATAGTTGGAGACGTATGGACTTTCTTATAAATTTAAAATTCGAGATGTGCCTCGGACATGGAGTCTGGAGGATATTCTCAGATTTTGTAAATTTACTAGGAGATTTTGTTTGAAAAATGACAAGTCCATAGTCTATCTCGACCAACATCCCTAAAGACGCTAATGCATTTTGAAAACTTTGGATATTTAACAAGTATGAATATAAGGATTCCCCTCGGAATGTAGATGTTTCCCTAAAACAGTAAGTAGGGTTTTTGGCTGACTCTTTTTTTGCCAATCTATATGCTGTATGAAGCTATGTTGGCTGATAAGGTTTAATGGCTCCCAAATCTTCAGACCTGGCCCCGTTAGGGAAACCATCGCAGAGTCGGTGATTTGGTTGGAGTGCCTCATTTCGTCCATAGACTTTTTAGAGTCGCGTAGTTTACTATCGGCCCCCCGATGGGTTGATAGGGTAGCATCCATTTTGGGCAGTCATGACCTCCACCCAAAACAGGTAATGATGTAAATGATGTATGGAAAACGTACATATGCAATGTAAGTAGAATTTTTTTTGAAAATGAGGGGAAATCCTTTTTGCAGTTATATCAACAAGTAAGATATAAGCAGTAGAATAGTTTCAGTGCAGTGATTTTTATCAACGCAGAACCTGTTTATTTTAGCAATGCGCCCTGTAATATTTTTTAAAAATGAGTAAACACGATGCATATCAGTAATAATAAGCCTAGAATTGATTGATTTCGAAATTCTGGAAGAGATGTATTTTTGAAAAAAGGTTTCGCAAGCCGAAATCCTCGAAGTCCCCAGCGGAGTCGCCTGCTGTCGCGCTGGGAAATTTTTATGTTCTTCCCTCGTCTCCCGTCTGGTGGAAGCCGTTTTCTGGGGCGGAAGAATTTACGCTGTTGGGTTTTATTTGAAAATATGGAGATTTGTTTGAAAATGGATGAAGGTCTGAGTGTCGATTTTGAATTTTCGGAGTCGCCACTCGGCATCGAGTTGTGGTGTGCCAAGTCATCGGAATTTTTATTGTAAAAAGATGTCATTTTGTTTGAGAAAAATATCTTTTCATTTGGGAAAGGTGTCTGCAAAACCAAAAATTCGAGTTCGGGGATTTAATTACGAATGTGGAAGGTGTTAGGTACCCCACTTGCCCTTTCGGTACTTCTTTTTCAAAAGTAACTGCTGTCACGCCCCGGATTTTCAAGCCATATTTTTTTTTGAATTAAAAGAAATACATAAACATCTTTGCATAAACCATTTCAACAACAAGGGGGCCGTGAGTAAAAGAAGTACAAACACATGCGGAAATAGAACATTTCAATCTTTCTCTTTCAAATGAAACTTGCTTACATTAAAAGATTACAACTCTTTATCATAAAGGGAATGCCCGTAGGCTACAAAAAGGAAAAAGGGGGAAATCAAAACAATGATTTAAAAGAGCATGCTTCTCACCACAAGGAACTAGAGCAAGCCTAATCCAACCCCTCTACAAGCAAGCCAATCCTGCAAACCCTGCAAAGAACTGTGGGAAAACTGTTGAGTCATAAAGACTCAGCAAACATGCGACTATTAAGTGAAAATGAGGTATGGTGAGTATGTGCAAGGTGAGTGAATCCTACTTATGCAATCCCAAGCATGTTGTCAATCATCGTACCCAAGTTACCAAGTTCGATCCCAAGTCTACACAACCACACCCCACTAGTCATGAACACACTCGTATCTATTAAGAGCCTTTACCATTTGCATCTATCCAACTATCACAACGAACAAGTCAAACCTTCTATTTGGACAACCAAACCTCAACCGAAAGAAGACCACTAACAAGTGTCAAGACCAT
>NMUG010011162.1:0-10715 GCA_002855965.1 Monotropa hypopitys
AAAACAAAAGAGCACAAGTATCTAAAAATCAAGATGCTACATTCCTACACTCACCAACACCGTTTAGCCAAGTTTCTCCTTGCCTTTGTTCAAGGCGTCAAGATTTTCCATGAGATTTCCTATTAAAACCATCCAACAAATTTCAGTCTGCAATTTATATAATGGAACAAGAATATGAAAGTATTAGCATGCTTGACATTAACACAAGAACCCTACCTAAGGTCCATTTCAATTATCACATTCACAATCTAACACGATTTCTCCAAATATACATAAATGTCATATATATACACATGGTTTAACATCAACCATAAGTATAACCCATCCAAGGACTCTCTACATCTCCAAGGTCACCAAGCATCTAGATCAAAACCCATACATGAACATCCTTTACATAAAACATGAAAACGACTCACTCCCTATACAACTTTCTTTACAAAATCTATAGATCCAGTCATTAGTATTAACATACTTGAGTATGGCCTTTATACACCAACTAACCTCAAGAATTGATGAAAAGATAGGGATATGAAGTCTATAAAACATAGGGATTTAAAGACTTACCAAGAGATTCAACCCACAAGGAGATTCTTGCACCAATTCTTCCAAATCTTCCTCAACTTGAAGTTTTTAACAATGGACTTCTTGTCCTTCTCTCTCTCTTTCTCTCTAGGTTTAGGGAGTTTAGATAGAGGCTAAATGATACATAATAGCCCTAATCCGTACTTAGTCTTTAGGTTAAATCATTTAGGGTGTAAAAGGACCAAAATCCCCTCAAAAATCTGAATTCCATGCTTAAGATTTTTAACCCGACTGTCGCCCCGTCCGGACGGCCGTATCCTCGTTCGGACGAGACCTCACCCAGGTCCGGACATACTCGAACCGACGAGCCAATCTCTAAAATTCCACAAACTTTCTGCTCCATCGTCCGGTTCTCCGTATGGACGGCCAACCCTTTTGTCTGGACGAGCTATCCTCTTGGTCCGGACGAGACTTGCCAAAACCCTGATCTGGACCAAAAATGATATTTTGATCTATTTCCATCATCAAACTCATATCCAACCTTCCCGACTAAATCCTAACACTCCCACAACAGTTTTAAACCACAAATTAGCATCCTAAGGTCACCCTAAGACCTCCCCAAGTCTACATATTACTTCTACACAAAACCTCAAGGATTAAAACTAAGGTTATACACCTAAGGTAGTTTTAACCTCAACTCCCAACCTCAAACACGCAAATCACGTCAAGACTCATCCACCAACATGATTTTAAATTATTAAACTTCAAGATTCAATCCAATTATTTAATACGAAACATTAATTATTTATATGAAATAATTAAAAGGATTTAACAAATGTTACGGGTATTACAACAACTCTTTCAAAATCTAAACCGGGCCGACAGGCTGCTCGTCAAAATTCTTTCATTCTAAATTCAAAACCGGGACAAAAGCCGTCCGTAATTCTTTCAAAATTTAAACCAGGCCAACAGACTGTCCGTCAAAATTCCTTCTTTCTAAAATTAAAATCGGGCCGAAATGCCGCCCGTAACTCTTTTAAAATCTAGAACCGGGTCGACAGACTGTCTGTCAAAATCCCTCCTTTCTAAATTCAAATCGGGCCGAAATCTGCCCGTCAACTACTATATCAAGGAGTCATTTTATTCAATTTATTTCATACATATCAGTAATAATTATTCATTTTTCTTAGCCAAGAAATTAGTTGATTTTGGGTTAAAAAGAAATTTACTTTTGAAAGAGGAGTACCGAAAGGGCGAGTGGGGTGCTTAACACCTTCCCCATTCGTAATTAAATTCCCGAACTCAAATTTCTGGTTTTGCAGATACCTTTTCCAAATAAAAGACATCTTGTTCAAACAAAATGACATCTTTTTCGAATAAAATATCGGTAGCTTGGCACACTGCAACTCTATGCCGAGTGGCGACTCCGAAAACAGATTAATAATAGGGTACGTATTGTTTAGTCAATTGCAAAACCGTTGTTAAATCTGAACATTTTAAAATCGGCACACTCAGGCCATCAGAGAATTTTCAAATGAACCCCCCATAATAGTAAACAAATCCCAACAGCGCGGATTTCTCCATCCCGGAAAACAATTCATCCCCGCAAAAAGACGAGGGAAGGACGGAAAAATTCTCCGGTACGACAGCTGGCGACTCCGCTGGGGACCTCGAGGATTTCCGCTTGCGAAACCTTTTTCAAAAATAAATTTCTTTCAAAATTTCGAAATCAATCAATTCTCGACTTATTATTACTGATCTGTATCATGTTTATTTATTTTCATGAAGATTACAGGGTGCATTGCTCCTCTCCGTAAAGAGATGAGAGAAGGACGGAAAAATTTCCCGACGTGACAGATTCAATATACCTCATGAACGTCGAATGTGGAGGATGTGTCCTACGAAGGATACTCGCACCAAATCTTGAATCCTTCACTCATGACTCACAAACACGATGGAATCAACCGAAATAAAATCACTTGATGACGTGGAATTATAGGGTAGCGGGGGCCCTCCCAACGAATTGGGGAACACTGGATTATATGGCAGGAATAGACTAAGGTCGGACTTCCCTGGATGGTCGCACCATCCACGATATTGTGCACAACGGGAATAGACTGATGTTGGACTTCCTCGAATGGTCGTGCCACCACGTTGAGCACAATGGGGATAGCGTAGCCCTCACAATGAGTTGGGGAATCATGGAAGGAAAGGATAGTGTGTTGACAAACCACTATGCTGGACCCACCCAATATGTTTACGATTTTCAAATATGATGAAAGAAAATGATGAGATTCCAATATCTATCCATAGTATGGGCTATGGAAAATGCTTAGCTCTGAAAGTACCGGTTATTTGACAACAAAAACTCCAAGCGTAGGGCTATATCATAGCTAGCATAATATCCGGTAAGTACGGGATCATATCCACAGAGAACGGAATTGGTTGTTATTGGTTCGAGTTAAGTTGTTAGAATGGTTTAGCGGTAGGACGCTACCATTTATTGTTAGATGATTTGATATCCTAAATTATACTACTTTGACTTAAAACTTGAAATTAAGGGGAGGCTAAATCGATGGATATGGATTACTCTTGACTTAAGACAATTACATACTTCATTTACACAAACTAGGCCAAGTCCAGGCCATCATTTGAAAGATATTTCATTTAATATTTATAAAGGATAGAAAATAGGTTTTATAAGGGAAATAACTTCGTTGAGACATTTTATCAAACACCTAGAGTGCCATAGCTCAAAGCATCATGTGTGCCAAATAACTTGTCTACATATGATCAATGAGGTTAACAACCCCAAGTCTTGAACTAACATGAAGTTATCTTTCAAATTTAACCTAGATTATATCCTACAAAAATAGAGGTAAGTAATTCATCCATCTTTCTCACCGACCGGTCGGTTTTTGACAGATGGGAATTTTCTGGTTTTTGGTTCTTGAACTCTTCAATTGAGTACCAATTCTTCTTCAACTTGCTATCCATCTTTATCAACATGATTTCCACCTTCTTCATCTTCCATTTGGTCTTTTGAAGCTTGGTTTTGATCTTTTCAACTTAGATTTGATTCTTTGGAACTTGGATTTCATCTTTCAAGCTTGGATTAGTTCTTTGGATGTCTTGGACAACCACTTAACGTTACACTTTAGCCAATAAAACCTGAAAAAGATTCAAAACTTCCACAAGCGAAATTATGTCTAGTTATTAGAGTTAAGATGTATATGGACACAAAAATAGGTATGAAATTAGTTCTTGGAACATCAAAATCAAGGACTAATCACACACCCCAACTTGAATGTTGGTCGTCCTCGAGCAACGAATGAAATAAAAGCATAAAAGAAAAAGAAAAGGCAACAGTATATATGTACAATCTTTCGTTTCCCCTCGGTAACACATGTGACACCCAAAAAATATCATGTTAAGCTCCATCAACTAACACAACATATGCCACTATGATTAACAATGATCAAAAATTTTTACAAGAACAACTAAGTATGCCATATACTATGCACTGAACCTTGATTCCATTCTTACGTAGAAAATTTCATATCGCTCGAGGTTGCACACACAAAAAAATATATAACATCCCATGAAAAGTGCTAAAAGATAGAGAACCAAGAGCAATATGGTTCAATCAATAAGAGAAGCACTAAAACAAGTCTTGCATTGATGGACAATAGTTAATACATATCATTACAAACTTGAAATCAATCCAAAACATTATGAAAAGCTCTTAAAGTCCAAAAAGATCATCTAAGGGCTTTATAGCTTATATTGACCTTGGGTTCAATAGAAAGGATGACAAAATAGGTGATAGTTTTATACTAGTTTGGTCTACTACCCGTGAACTATCATCGCCTTCCTAATTACCCATTATACACAAAAAGAAAGAACTAAACTATGGCCGACACATGAAAAACAAGCATACTAATCATGATAACAACAACACCTACTAGAAAACAAAGGAAATGCCACCACCACCACAACATCACTCCTCGTCCTCCGACTCTTCTCCACTCTCATCTTCTCCTTCCTCCTCACTTTCATTACCGTCATCACCCTCCTCCTCACTTTCAGATTCCACATATTTCTTCACTGTGCTTTCTTCCATGCCACAAATGAACCATCGCATCATTTTTATAAGCTTCCCCTGAGTCTTGCTCTGTTTCTTTTGTTCTTCTTGCAGCTCTCTTTGGTTTTTGAGAATGACATCTTGGCGACCACTGATAATGGTAAACCACTGCTCGTGTCGCTCTAATGTACCCCTGGCACTAGGTCTAGAAGAGCTAGCTGCTTCCGAATCCAATGGGCGAAAAAGTGATTTGCTCTTTTTTATGGATGCCCAAGTGATTGGTCCAGGAATTCCGGGAGTTAGCTTATCTCCAGGCCTCAGTCTGCATCCAGTCTGTAAGCAAAGAATGGTAATCATCGCTGGAAATGGAATGTTTCCTGGCCCAATACCCTTCTGTCGAAACACAACTATCTGCCTCCAAATAAATAAGGCCCAGTTAACCACTTCTGTCGTCGAACCAACAACATATATCAAATCCCCATCCTCCTTTGATGGGGTCTTCTCTCTATTGTACGGGTCAAGGTTGTAACTTACAAGTTTGTTCATCACACGGTAATGCTGTTTCAATCCCCTGGATTAATATCTCCTATGGTGCTGCTGGTAAGTACTAGGATCCTATGTGATGGTTTCAATCACGTGTTCCAGAGGGGTTTCCCAATTCACCTTCGGAAAGGTAGTGGCTCCCACATCAGGGCGAACATAGTCCAAATATCTAGCAATTACATCGGGAGTAATGGTCACCATTATTCCCCCAATATCAGCATCAATCACAGTACCATCTCTTATCATCATATTTTCATAAAAAGATAGCACTAACAAGGGTCTATAACCACACACCTCATTGCAGAAATGAAATAATCCTTGGTGTTGAAGAGTAGCAGTGAGCGGCGCTCCCAAATTATCTTCTATTAGTTGGCGCTCGCAAGTGAACTTTCTCTTCTTCAACTTATCAACCCGTGATTTTTGTTCTTGTTCTTGAGCGGAGAGTTTATCTTCCTTTCTCTTCTTCCTCATTTCATCTTCTCTGTCGTTAATTTGTTGAACCGACAAACTAGATTGGCTTCCGCCAGGTTGTTTAGCCCTTTTGTTTTTTTCGGAGGGTTCAGCAGCACCCTTTCCCTTATCGCCGCATTTTCGGATCGTGGCTGTTTTTTTCGTGCCATGAGAGTAACCACCAACGTAGACATGCAACAAACTCCAATCAACAACCATAATAGAGACAAAAGAGAGCATCTACCTTCGTTATCCTGTTCAATGCCTTTCAATCGGATGATTCGGGCCATATCTGGATTGTTAGTGGAGATGGATTAGGGTTCAGATCTGTGGAGATGGAAAAAGATGATAGATATATGGTGTGGAAGATAGAGATATGTATGGAAATGGAGAGGGAGGAGTAGATTAGGGTTACCTTGGTTGAGGAGGAGAAAAATCACCCTTTTCAGCAACAAAATCGCCCAGGTGGAGAGAAAATGTCTAAAAAAAATCGGGGGTCTGGGTTTTATAGTCTGTCAGATTTTCCCAAAACCGACCGGTCGGGGGGTTTCTGACAGACCGGTTGGATTTTTTTAAAAACTAGCTGCTGGAAATTGACCGGTCGGGGGATTTCTCACTGACCGGTATAATTTGCCCAGGGGCTGATTTCTTTGGTTTTTGGATTTCTAACTCCCCACGTCTTCAATTCTTGGATCATTTATCCTAAGTTTTTCCAATGAAAAGAGACACGGACTAGGTACGAAAAAGGTCAATGGGGACTCGTGAGTGGTTTATTCATACAAGAATACCTTGACTCATTTCCTAATAAACTTTTCGAGCTTAATTCACAATGCAAAAGATCTTAACTAGATATGCAACAATATATGAACCATTTTTTATGCAAATTGCACGAATGAGAAGAAATGAACATGGGATGTTTTGAAACATGTTGAATCGCCGTTCTCTTGATGCATATAACACACTAAATTTCTCATTCATCTTAATCATTAACATTCATAGGGGAACTAGGTGTGCATGATCAAAATGGAGCTCAACATGATTCTAAACTCGGCACATGTGTAAAATTAACAAAAACAAGGGGAAAAACCACCAAAATGTTTTTAAAAAAGTTTGCACATTACATATAATTCTAAGCAAGTAACAAGGTACAAAATTAGAAATTCTCTCCCCCCAACTTAAACTGAGCAACGTCCTCGTGCGTATAAATTTCAAAACGGGAGAGAAAAAAGAAATAGTACCTTCCGGGTTGGAATGTCATTCACCCGACACCTCGACCAAGTATGAGGATTTTTCGCTATCCGTCTCTTTCGTCATCTACGGTGCTTTCTCAAGGTTCACTCCTTCGGCTTCTACCTGATGTCACAGTTAGTCATACAAGATCATCGTTGGGATTTTATTGGGCTTACAATTGCGACACATAATCGCACCCATGACTTAGGGCTCCTGAATGTCGCACTCATCCCAACTATAGACCTAAACTACCAAAGGCTGGTGTGGTAACATGTTTACCCTGCAAATACTTACTCGCAAACTACCTACTCAAGAAGAAATAGCTACCAATATTGGAATAAAAAATGAAGTGCCGGAGTACTCATGCGACTCTCCACGGGCTATACTTTTCTTCCCATTTCCTCACTTGACAATGTATTAGAGAAGGAATCTCTTGGAATTTCGGGGTAGATTGTTACTCGGGAGGTGAACCCTCTAAAGGCCGCACTTTGTGGCTAAACCTTGAGAGTTCCCAATCAGTTTTCACTTCCATCCATACTTTGTCAAGGTAGTCCCAGATAATACAAAGCCAAGGCTAGTCTATGAGTGGCTATACCGGACCATCAAAATGGTCGTTCGAGCATGGCCGAACACTAGGGGTATCTCAAACCATATGGATTTAGCGTCTCCTAGACGCATGCAAGCATAAAAGATTCAAGCATCACTGTCGGCCCGATAAAGGGATTGACTAGTTCTTCTTCCAAGAATTCCTCAGCAAAATTTTCCAGAAACGGCTTGAGGCATTGCCCGTTCACTTTAAAAACATCACCATTGGCGGGGTTGGTTACCTCAATGGCACCGTGAGGTGCAACTTTAGCTACTACATATGGACCAACCCAACGCGACCTTAATTTTCCCGGAAAAAGATGAAGTCTGGAATTATATAATAGAACTTTCTGGCCGACTTCAAAACTTTTCCGGTGAATGTTTTTATCGTGCATCTCCTTGATTTTTGCTTTGTAGGAGACTAAGCTATCATATGCATCACGCCGCATCTCCTCAAGTTCATTTAATTGGAGCTTACGGTGGGCACCGGTGTTGGGCAAATGATAGTTCAAATGTTTGATTGCCCAATACGCCTTATGTTCTATTTCAACCGGGAAGTGACAAGCTTTGCCGTACACCAACCGATAAGGTGACATTCCCAAAATTGTTTTGAAAGCTGTACGGTATGCCCAAAGAGAATCGATGAGTCAGAGTGACCAATCCTTTCTATTTGGATTTATAGTTTTTTCAGTGATATGCTTTATTTCCCTATTTGCAAGTTCCGCTTGCCCGTTTGTTTGGGGATGATAGGCTGTTGACACCTTATGTGTAATGCCATATTTTTTCATTAATGTTTCGAATGTCCTGTTGCAAACGTGTGTGCCTTGATCACTAATTATTGCCCTTGACATCCCAAATCTCGCGAAGATGGTCTCCCTTAAGAAATTGATGACAACCTTGTTGTCGTTTGTCTTGGTGTGGATGGCCTCTACCCATTTTGATACGTAGTCAACGGTCAACAATATATAGAGGTAACCAAAAGAGTTAGGAAAGGGGCCTATAAAGTCGATGCCCCAACAATCGAAAACCTCAACAACAATTATGTTAGTGAGGGGCATCATGTTCCTTTTAGTTACACTCCCCAATTGTTGACACCTTTCGCAAGTTTTATAGAATTCATATGTGTCATGAAAGAGGGAAGGCCAATAAAACCACATTGGAGGACTTTTGCGGAGGTCTTCCTCGATGAGAAGTGACCTCTACATGCCTCGGTGTGGCAAAACCTTAGAATATCTCTTTGGTCTTGGTTTGGCACACACCTCCGGATAATCTGATCCGGACAATACTTGAACAAGTAAGGATCATCAAAGATGGACCTTTTCACCTCACTTAAAAACCGTCTTTTATCATTTTGGGACCAATGTAATGGAAGTTGACTCGTGGCTAAATAGTTTACTATGTCCGCAAACCACGGGTAACTTTCAACTTGGAATAGTAGTTCATCCAGAAAGGAGTCTACAATAAGCATGTGTGAGGAATGATCCTCAAACTCCAACCGGGACAAATGGTCCGCAACAACATTTTCCACCCCCTTCTTGTCCTTTATAATCAAGTCGAATTCCTGAAGGAGTATAATCCACCTAATTAGCCGCGCTTTAGCATTTTGTTTTGTCATTAGATATTTCAAAGCGGCGTGGTCTGTGAAGACCACAATAGGTGACCCTAAAATATAGGACCGGAATTTGTCCAACGCAAACACTACGGCAAGTAATTCCTTCTCTGTAGTAGAATAATTCATTTGAGCTTCGTTGAGGGTCTTACTTGCATAGGAGATGACACACGGCTCCTTGCCATGTCGTTGGCCTAGAACGGCCCCAATATCATAATCGCTCGCGTCGCACATTAACTCAAAAGGCATGGCCCAATCGGGTGCTCGCACGATAGGAGGGGAAGTTAGGCTAGCCTTTAGCCTTGAAAACGCTTTTTCACATGCCTCCGTCCATAAAAACGGGGCATCCTTGGAAAGAAGATGGCACATTGGCCTTGAAATATCGCTAAAGTCTTTAATATAACGCCTGTAGAAACCGGCGTGACCGAGAAAAGATCGGACATCTTTAACGCATTTCGGGGAAGGAAGCTTGGCAATTACTTCAATCTTTGCCGAATCTACTTCAATCTCCTTGGCTGAAATGATATGGCCAAGCACTATCCCTTGGGTAGCCATAAAATGGCATTTTTCCCAATTCAAAATTAGATTTTTCTCCTCACATCGAGTGAGCACACTCTCCAAGTTTTCAAGGCATTCATTGAATGAATCTCCAAAAACGGAGAAGTCATCCATGAAGACCTCAACCACCTTTTCCATCATGTCACTAAACATACCCATCATACACCTTGAGAAGGTTCTGGGTGCGTTGCACAAGCCAAAGGGCATGCGCCTATACGCGAAAGTTCCAAACGGACATGTGAAAGTGGTCTTGTCTTGGTCCTCCATGGCAACCTCTATTTGGTTAGAGCCGGAGTACCCATCTAAGAAACAATAGAAAGAATGATCGGCAACCCTCTCTAAGATTTGATCAATGAAGGGGAGAGGGAAGTGATTTTTTCGGGTGCTCGCATTGAGTTTCCGGTAGTCTATGCATACACGCCACCCGGTCACTTCACGGGTGGAGATTAATTCATTGTTTGCATTTTTGACTACCGTGGTGCCTGACTTCTTTGGCACCACTGGTATGGGGGATACCCATTTACTATCCGCGACAGGGTAGATTATTCCCACATCTAAAAGTTTTAGAATTTCCGCTCGAACCACATCTTTCATTATCGGATTTAACCGACGTTGTGGTTGACGAGATGGGCGCACATCTTCCTAAAGATATATTCTGTGCGTGCAAATAGTGGGGTCAATACCCTTGATATCAGTAATAGTCCATCCAATGGCTTTTTTGTGCCTTTGGAGGACTTGTATCAATTTTTGCTCTCGGTGATCCTCAAGAGAAGAGGAAATCACCACCGAGAAAGTTTCATGTTCTCCCAAAAAAATATACTTGAGAGTATTGAGAAGAACATGTAACTCAAGTTTAAGAGTCACAACGCTTGATGGTAACGTTTTATGCTCCAATTGAGGGAGCTCCTCAAACTTGGGGGACCACTTTTCTGTCCCCATGACATCCTCTACGTCAAGGAGGGAGTAAAGGTACTCCACCTCCGGTGAATCCAAAAAATTGGCCTCTTCGGCCATCAAACATTGTTCAAATGGATCCTTACAAAGGACCTCATCAACATACTCTTGAGTAAGAGTATCAATGAGGTTGACATCGTGGTATTGATCATCATCCCCCATTTGTGTAGACACATTGAA
>NMUG010011163.1:0-10713 GCA_002855965.1 Monotropa hypopitys
ACCTTTTAAAAAATCAAAACGTTTGATTTTTAAAAAAACATTTAGAAACTATTGTAATGCAACTGTTCGGAAACAGGTAGCATACACTTTGATATATGCTCAAGTCATATTTCAAAATAAGAGTTCACTAAATTGCATCGCAGAAGGAAGTCAAAGAATGCATTTCAATATGCTATCACACTAAGCATGTATTTCGAAATGTGTACAAACACATTTCAATATACAAACACATTAAACATGTATTGTAAAATGTGTTCCAATTGTTCAATTATCTTAAAAAATGTTAATACATAAAATTATAAAACTCTTCGAGTCTCGAGTGTACACGCGAAGCCAAATTGAAAAATTTGCACTCCCCTGCATGCATACATGCGGGGGTGCGATGCGAGCATGCAAACACGGTCAAAAGATTTTCGGGTCACAATCCTCGGATGGCTTAGAATCCAAACCCAAATCCCCGAGCGCGCGAGGGTCCCCATGAGCCCACATCATTTTTTAACCCAATAAAGTGCCCGTATAAATAAGTAAGAGGAAAGTCTCTTGGGTTTCCAATGCGGGATTCAAGTTTTTTTTCAAAACACATACATATCCTAACAAAACAGAATCTTAGAAATAGGAAAATAGAAACAGAAAGGGAATGAGAGAAAACGTAGTCGAAAGTCTGTGATAATATAATTTCCTTAAGCTATTTAGCGATCTCACTAGAGGTGTGTAAAATTTAGATATAGCTAACGAGCTCTCAAGATATAATTGATATGATTTGTAGTGGCCCCAGAACTCACCGGAGGTTGAACTTGTTGTGTTGGAACTATGATTGAAGGTATGTGGAGAGGATTGAAAATCAAAGTGTTTGAAAGAGAAGAGAATGTTCAGTATGTTGAATGAATGACAAACTTCCAACTAAATACTACTCGGAGGCTTTTGGTTTTTAAACCGAGAGTCCCTCTGTTTACAAACCATCTGCATGCAGAGAGACCTAGGTCTTCTAAAAAATAGAAATACTATCAGGTATGGGTAATAGAGTTTGGTTGGATCCAATTCAACCTTTCATCCATTGGGCGCACACCCAGAAAGTCAAACCTAAGTAGCCCACAAAGCACAAACCCAATTCAATTGACCTAATTGAATTTTCTACAAAAGGTTGTTCTATGGCACGAGATACATTCCTATTGATAGAAACCTAGAGCGGGGTGGGGGTGGGGGTGAATAGGTCTTTTGATTTTTACAACCTTTATTTAATTCTTTTTAGTTAACACTTTACAAAGATAAACGCAAGCCTCTTTTCCTAGCCTAACTCCTGTAGACTAAGGTAATCTCACCAATAGAGTACACACAAACTCTATCTTTCCGACCTCCCTTGGGCCGATGAACACTCACCCAGGCTAAACGCAAAGCCTGACTATGCTAAACGCAAAGCATAGATTTGCAGGGTAAACACAAACCCTGACTGTGCTAAATGCAAAGCACAGATTTCCAGGATAAATGCAAGTCCTGACTATAGCAACGCGAGGTATAGGTTTATAGGGGAACACTGTAAAGGTCAAAATAGAAAGCTGGTGCCTAGACACTCTATGAACTATATCCGAGGGAGTTAGCCCTTTCCCAACTGAAAGACTACACAGTGGATATAAGCTCGAGTATCACCGGGGTAGGTTATGTGTAAGTGAAGTACAAGTGAATGGCTCAAATGATGAAGACCAAGAGATGTGCTACAGTGACAAGCACATCCCCTGTCAAACTCTCTCAAATGATAAAATCAATGATGCTCAAGAGAGTACACAAAGTTCTACGGTGAAGTACTACTGGACTCTATAGATATTGGCTAATTAAGAGTCCTAGGAGGATACTTATTGTCACATCGGGAAAATTTTCCATCCTTCCCTGGGATGAAAAATCTGTGCTATTGGGATTGTTTGTAATTTTATTTGAAAATGAATCTGATGGGCTGAGTGTGCCGATTTTAAAATATTCATATTTAACAAAGGTTTTTCAATTGCACAGACAATATACAGCCTATTATTAATTTGTTTTCGGAGTCGCCACTCGACATAAAGGCGTGGTGTGCCAAGTTATCGGTATTTTATTTGGATAAGATGTCTGCATAACTAGAGATTCGAAGTTTGGGGATTAAATTACGAATGGAGAAGGTGTTAGGCACCCCACTCGTCCTTTCGGTACATTAATTTTCAAAAGTAAACTTCTTTTTAACCCAAAATCAATTATTTTATTGGATAAGAGAAATGATAAATGATATTGATGTGCATGAAATGAATTGAATAAAATGACTCCTTAATATAGTTGTTGACGGGCAATATTTCGGCCCAATTTTGATTTAGAAAGAGTTAAAAGGAGGAATTTTGAGGGGAAGCCTGTCGGCCCAGTTTGGATTTTGAAAGAGTTACAAGCGACATTTTGGCCCGGTTTTGATAAGAATATGAAGAAAGAATTGTTTTTGAGCAGGACGGAACTTCGGCGACATTTTGAAAGAAGACTTTCTACGGTCGGATAGAATTCCGACTGCGTTTGAGAAAGTGATTTTGTTTTGTTAATTAATTTTTATTTATGACAGTCGGACAGAACTTCGACTGTGTTTTTAAAGCAAAATTTTATTTGAGCCGGATAGAACTTCGACTGTATTTTGAAAGAATATTTTTTGTAGTCGGGCAGAATTTTGACGGTGTTTTTAATGAATTTTTTTATATTTTGTAGTCGGACAGAATTTCGATTGTATTTTTGAAAAAATATTTTGAAATTGGTCGGACGGAATTCCGACATTTTGTTTGAAAGAATGAATTTTATTTTAAAGAATCCTGACAGAATATCGAGTGATCCGACATGACCCAACTCACGAGATATTCATTTGATCAGATCGGTCGGCTACTGCAAGTTTTCATCTAATGATCCGAATCGGAGGATTTTTGTTTTATTAATTTGTTTTTTTGTCGGACAGAGCTTTGATTGTGTTTTAAAAAATGTTTGTCTTTGGTTTGGAAGTTTCAATGAATATCAAGTGATCCGGCATGACCTGGGTCACGAGACATTCTTTTAATCTAAGTCTGATAGCTACTACAAGATTCACTTCAGAGTTCAGATCGAGGAACTTTGTTTTTATTTTGAAAGTATTTTGATTTTTTCAGTCAGACAGAGCTTTGACTGTAAAATGATTTTTTTATTTTTGGGTCGGAAAAAGTTTCGACCGTGTTTTGAAAATGTTAGCTTTTTAATTTGGAAATTCCATAGAATATAAAGTGCTATGGAATGACCCGAGTCTCAAGGCATTCTTTTAATCGAAGTCTGATAGCTACTGCAAGCTTTCACTTCAGAGTACGAATCGAGAAATTTCGTTTTTATTTTTGAAAGTGTTTTGAGTATTTTTCAGTCAGATAGAGCTTCAATCGTGTTTTTGAAAAATGGGAGAGGGAGTTATTTTCTTTAAGTATAAAAAATCGCACAGAATATCAAGTGCTCCGGAATGATCTGAGTCACAAGGCATTCCTTTAATCTAAGTCTGATAGCTACTACAAGCTTTCACTTTAGAGTTTGGATACATGAATTTTATTTCTATTTGAAGTGTTTTTTGGAAAGCAAATGTGAATCACTGAAGAGAGAGATACCGTATATATATGATATAATATATAAGTATATATATGTATAGACAGGGGTATAAGATATCATATATATAAAGATATAGTCCAAACGAGATGGCAATACATATAATATAAACTGATCTGGATATAGTCTGATCTAGACGGCAAGTATATAGCGTACCGGCAAGGCCGGACTATAGAAATGAAAATAAAAGCGATAAAGACGGCGTATGAGCCGAGATTGTATTTTTAGGACGAAGATGTTTTTATGTTCTTCTCGTATGCGACAACAGAGCAGGCATGACATTGCATGTGTCGAATTATAACAAGGAGAAAGACATAAAATGACGTCTTCTTTATCCAGATATTTATTCGAAAATGAAAAGACAAATATAAAAGAATAGCGACAAATCTATATTGATTGTATCTATATAATTCGGGAAGACTACTTCCTGAAGTAGCTTCTTTTAAATATAGTAAGGTATAGTATCGAACGTGGCCGAATGACTAATACCAAACTATAGATTAGAAGACTACTAAGAGTCTCCCAAGAATAGAATAAACAAAAAAAATTTTACTATAGGAAACAGGTGGAGGTTCGGCTAGATTCAGTTACTTCGCAAAGATGCGGAAGGAGAGTTTATAAGTTTTCAGGGTTTTGGTTTGATCGCTAGACCTTTTGGTGGCTAGAAGTTGGCTCTGGTTTGAATGGTACATCAAGATAGAAGCTTGTTCCTGGAATATTTCGGGTTAGGAAGAGGTTCGGCTGGATTTGGGGTAGTTTTGAAAATTTTGCAAAGGAAATGCCCAGAGGCTTTGGGCGTTTGAGAGTGATTTGGCAGCAATTGGGATGCTTGGTCCTTTGAAATGTTGAGGGGTGAGTTTCTTATATAGATAATATATGTCGCAACTATAGTTGCGACATGCCTTAAATCTAGGCCAATCACATAGCTCACGGGCCATGTGCTAGAATGGGATATTTTTGGATATTTTGGGTGGCTTCCTGTCCCTTTCCTTTGGAAAATTTAAATAAAAATTAAAATGAAATATCTTAAAATTTGAAAAACTGATCCCGAGTTCTGAACATCATCCGAAGCTTCAGTTTGTACATGGTCGGCCCCTTGTTAAACTCGGTCTTTGTCAATTTAAATTTTATATTGTTAATCGTTGAGTTGAATCATGAATATAGAAAATATCCTGGGCTTGAACCGGACATTTTCCGAAAAAATCCTAAAACACGGCTCTAATGCAGTAAACAAAGTGAGAAGCATTAGGTGCACCTTCTGGACTGCTCAAATTCTTTAGAATCTATTTCGTAGGGACTGTCAGACTTTGATGATGAGGTCCGTAAAAAATACGATCGCTGATTTTCGAGACTAGCTGATAGCTGCAAGGAAAACTAAACGAATTGACATTTATGCTCAACTAAATTCCGAATTTTGATCGGATAGATTTAGTCTTTATATTGTATTCTCAGTAATGAAAATGTCTTCACTATTCCATTCGGAAATGGAATTTTGGTTGTTTGTGCGGGATTCGGATTGTTCCTGAGCATTCTGCTTGTTCGGATGAGGTTTCTGTAATGTCAGTTTGCAATTTGTCTCGACTAGTACTTCGGTTTGAAATTCTAAGTATGGGTAAATGTGCCTTAACACTTTACCATTATTATTTGATCGGCTCGCTATTTTTGAATGGCATCGGTGTTGTCTATGAGAAGTACGAATATTCCAGATGTGCGTATTGATCTCTATGAAGACCATTTTGCTAATTTTTTATTTTGAAGGACTGAGTCAAAATTTGGGTATCAACAACTGCCCCTCTTTGTGTATTTTGTGCAACAAATATAAACAAAGATAAATTAATACGTGAAATTTTGATTCACGGTTTTGCATGTTTCTGATTTTTCCCGGCTCCTCTGCTGAATTTAACATCTGTTGGTGGAATTGGAAATTTTTTGGGAGTTGTCGGTGATGCGGATATGGCTCGTCGAAGTTGTGGTTTGGACTGGCAGATCGCAGTTTGGGCTATTCTGATATTTTCTAGAAATGGGGCAGAAACTACCTCTTGGGACTGTCGCGCTGGGAAAATCTTCCGCTTCCTTTCTTCGCTTCCGCCAGTGTTTTTGGGGATCGTGCTTCCGGATGGCATACTTCGGATTTTCGAGGTTTAATGCGACGTTTGAAAAATAAAATTTGATGATGGTTGGACTTACTTGATTTTTAAAATGTTTAGACTTAATAACAGTTTTATAATTGCCAAGGCAATATATATCCTACTATTAATCTGTTTTTCAGAATCGCCAATCGGCATAGAGTTACGGTGTGCCAAGTCACCGGTTTTATTAGGAAAAAAGGTGGTCTGCGAAATCAGAAATCAGGTTTGCAGATTTGATTACGATTGGGGAAGGTGTTAGACACCCCATTCACCCTTTCGGTACTTCCTTTCCAAAAATAAATTTTCTTCCAATTTAAAATCAATGATTTCTCGGGCAAGAGAAATAAATATAAAACTAATGCTTGAATGAATTCAATTGGGGTTTACAGATAGACAACACTTTGATTCTGTTTTTGAGATTTTATGAAAAAAATTAAAGAATAAATTGAATTTTGATCCTTTTGATCATTTTTATATTTTTAGTCGGACAGAACTCCGACTGCATTTTGATAGAATGTTTTTTTATTATTTTAAGATTCCAACAGAATATTGAACGATTCGGTATAACCCGACTCACAAAATATTTCTGTGATCCTTAGTCAGTCAGCTACTGCAAGTTTTCACTGAATGACTCGAATCTAAGAATATTTGTTTTAAAGGTATTTTTAGTTGGACAGAGGTTCGACCGTGTTTATGAAAGAATATTTTTGTTTTTGATTTTGGGAATTCCAAAAAGAATATCGGGCGAGCCGGTATGAACCGATTCTCGAGATATTTTTCCGATTTAAATCGGTCAGTTATTGCAAGATTTCACTGAACGATACGAATCAAAGAATTAGATTTTTGATTTAAAGTGTTTTGTTTTATAAGAGAAAAAAGATTATTCTTGTTTTTTGGAAATTCTAAAAGAATATCGAATGGCCTGGTTGGTATGACTCGATTCATAAGATATTCTTTCGATCCAAATCGACCACCTACTGCAAGATTTCACTGAACGATACGAATCAAGGAATTTAATTTTGGAATGATGTTTTCTTTATTCTATAAGTAGGAGATTGATGTTCCTGAATTTTGGGAAATCCCAAAAGACGTCAAGTGACCCGGTGTGACCCGATTCACAAGACGTTCTTTTGATCCAAGTTAGTCAGCTACTGCAACTTTTCACTAAACGACACGAATCGAGAGATTTCTTTCTTTTATATTTTTGGGAATGTTTTTCTCTTTTGAATAATTAAAATGAAATGTCAAGAGTAAAAGGGAGAATATGTATAAATATATATAGGCATATATATATATAGAGTCCACTTCATGTCCGGACTAGTTTGGTCCGGACTAGGTACGGACGGAGCTTTTTGGTCAACTTCCCGATCAAATTTTCACGAACCGGTTGCTCCATTGTATTTAGAAGGTGTTTTTTAGGGTTCCTGCAAAAAATGGTCAAAAACAATTACCGGGAAGGCTTTCATCCGAGCCAGTTTTATACGGACTGTTCATTACAGTTTCATGCAAAAACTGCTCGGATGAGGGCCTTCCCGAACTTTTTTTTGACTGTTTCTCACGAGTACCCTAATCAACACGTTTTAAAGACATTGAACGGTTTGGATCGTTCAAATTCGATCTAGAAATAGTCGTCCATTTTTAGTCCGCACATACTGGTCCTTACTGGAAGTCGGCTTCCAGTCAGGGATCCCAGATTTTTCTTACGGTCCAAACTATTATTTTTAAGTCAAATTTTCATGATCCAAACCGTTCAATGTCTGTAAAATGTGTTTGATAAGGGTCCTCGCGGGAAACAGTCAAAAAAAATAACCGGGAAGGGCTTCATCTTGATAGTTTTTCAAGAAAATGTAATGAACAGTCTGTATAAAACTTGTTCGGATGAAGGCCTTCTTGATCATATTTTTTGACCATTTTTTGCAGGGACTCTGAAACATATCTTCTGAACACATTGAACGGTTCAGATTGTAAAAATTTGATCGGGAAGTGTCCGAAAAAGTTTGGTCCGGACCATAACAAAATACGGGATCCCTGACCGGAAGTGGACTGTATATATAAAGAGATAAAATATCATATATAAGTTGTGTTAGAATATTTCCGAACCGGACGACCTATATAAAATATACCGACAAGGTCAGGTTTAGATATGAATAAAATGAACTTTTGTTTTTCCTTGCAAATTTCAAGAGATGAAAAATTGGCTTTAACGGCATATCGCGAACGTAAGCCAAAATTCATAAATCGATTTTTTCAAGTCCAGTTTCTAATTTATTCATGGAAATAAATGTTCCAAAATCTCTGATTATTTGACCGAACAGCCGGTAGACATAGCCATATGCGAGACCGAGATATTATTTAATGAGATCTTGAAAGATTATTTCTTTAAATAAAGAAGAAAGGTGGCAAGTGAGCCAACTATGTATCTTTGCATTTTCGGGGTGAAGACGTATTTATGTTCTTCTCATACATAACATCGAAGCAGGCATAGCCTAGCATGTGTCAATTTCTAACGAGGAGAATGACATAAATAGTCATCCTCTTTATTATAAGTAACTATATATTAGATAGATAAAAGAAACATTTTCATAATTTTCTCGCCGACGGCATCGGAATAGGCATAGCCATACATGTTCCGATTTGACCGGGATAGATTATGAATGCGCCTTTTGTCACCTTGATGTTTTACATCGCAGCGAGGAAAAGAAAAATAAAAGAAGAATAAAATAAGAAAATTAACATGACAAAGATGCAAAATTGTTTTCTGTATTTACCTTGACTAATTACACTTCGGAAGCAAAATTTTTAATGGTAAGTTCTGTAAATTATAATGAAGTATAGCATCTGGACTGAAACTGATACTAATACTAAACTATAACTTAGAATGTTCTACCGAGAAAATGCTCAAATAACAAGGAGAAGATAGAAAACAATATGCTTGTAGAAAATTTGGCAGAAGTTTGGCAGGGTTTGAATGGTTTTCGGGACTTTTGGTAGATATGTTGGAAGTTTTTATGGTTTGAACTTGGTGACTAAGACTTTTGGTTTCTGGATTTTGGCTTGAAGGAGGTGTTCTTGGATGGATTTTAAGGTTGGTTGAAGGTGTGATAGGTTTGAGAAAGTTTGATAAGGATTTGAAGTAGTTTGGATGATTTTTGGAATAGTTTTTGGGTTTGAAAGAGGGTTCTGCCCAAAGGGATTTTGCTCTGGAGTATGAATTGGATCTTGAATGATCAAGGGTCCTCTCCCAAGAGGGAGAGATACCTATTCATAGATCTCTACATGTCGCATCTATAGATGCGACATTGTGTGATTTCTAGTTTTAAATTGGATAGTGCGTGGGAAAGTGCGATGTGATATTTTGGCTTGGCCTTTGGGTGGGAGATACATCATAGATTCGGATCAAAACTAAAAATAAAAATAAATTAAAATAAATGAAAATATAAATGAATTCCAAAAGTCTTCTCAGGTCCTGAAATCGATCTGGAAGTTTGGTTTGCGCTTGCTCGGCCTTGTGCTTGGCTCCGTCTCAAATCATGAATTTAGAAAATATCACGGGATTAATCCGAACACTTTTCGGAAATATTTTGGAAACCGACCTTTTTACTTTAAACGGAAGTGGATGCTTCAGGTGTACGCCTTGAACTGCTCTTTATCCATCGAATGTAATTAGCAGGAAATATCTGTCTTTTCAAATGATGTCCGTAGAAATTGTGTCCGCCAAATTCTGACGTCGGCTCGTTGTCGCAGTGAAAAATAAACAAATTGGTGTTTATGCTCGACTAAATTCCGAATTTTGATCAGATGGATTCAGTTTTTATACAGGCTTCTCGGTAACGGAATTGCTGTCGACTTTCCATTCCTAAACATAATTTTGGATGCTCGTGTGAAATTCTATTAATTCTGGAGCATAAAGCATGCAGAGAGGAGATTTGTCGGTCGTCCGATTACTGTTTGTCTACAGGTTGGATTGACGTTCTGGCTTCGGGTAAACGTTCCTATACAATTTACCGATGTTTGCTGATTGATGCATTATCAATGGCTGATGTTGGCACTGCTTGTGGGAAGTCCTAACATCCAGGAACTGTGCTTGGATTTGTTTGGAGTCTGGTTTAACCAATTTGTTGACTTCTGAGGTTGGGTCAAAATTGAGTATCAACAGCTATCCCTCTTTGATTATTTTTGCGTAGCAAATATATTCAAAAATAAATGGATGCGCAAATTTTGATACATAGCTCATCTTTCTGATATTGTTCTTGCATTCAACTGGTTTAGAAAAGTTTTCTGACTTGATCTGACGTCAATTTGCTGTGTATACCTGTGATAGCAAAGATATATGCATGCAAATTTTTTTTTTTGAGATTTTAAATTTTTATTTTTGGGATTTTAAAATTTTTCTTTTTGATAGTGGTCGGGCCTTAAGGTTACCTACATATCCCTGCAGCGAATCAGACCAAATGTAGTTCGATTGGAAAAATTCTTATCTTTGCAAATGATTTCGGATTTTTGAAAAGTTTCAATTTTGACATGAATCCAGATGGAAAAAAATGTTCTAGTCAAGGAAACTAGTTTTGAAAATGTTCTCCACAAGGAACTACTTTTGAAAATGTTCCGGACGAGGAACTGATTTTGAAAATGTTCTGGATGAGGAACTGATTTTGAAAGTGTTCCGGAGAACCAATTTTGAAAATGTTCTGGACGAGAAACTAATTTTGAAAGTGTTCCGGAGAACCAATTTTAAAAATATTCTGGTCAAGGAATTTACTTTGAAGATGCTAACCATATGGAGGTATTATCAAAAAGTTTGAATTTTGATCTGAGAATTACTCATGGGAAAAAAATATTCTGGTCAAGGAATTGACTTTGAAGATGTTAACCATATGGAGCTATTACCGAAAATTGTGAATTTTGATATGAGAATTACTCATGGGAAGATATTGCTGAAATTTTTAAATAAATTTTGTCAATAATTGTTGAA
>NMUG010011164.1:0-10714 GCA_002855965.1 Monotropa hypopitys
GGTCCCTTGGATAAACGGAATGATTGTGCTTTGGAACAAATGTTGATATTGGAACCAATGGAATGAAAAGTAAGAAAAAAATAAGTATCTCCAACATCAAATATGACTTATGAATCCAACACTTAATGATAGCGATGGTTGACATGGTTCACAACATGAGTCCGGGTTAGATATCTTGATACGGTATTGGTTTGGGATCCTAAGTAGATCCTTAGAGTTCTTGTACCTTAGTGGTGAGGTTGGTTGAGTTGAGATAGATATTGTTTCGATTGGACTTGGGGTGTTGTACCCTTTGTACTCACTTGAGGTTGTGGTTTGATTAGACGTACTTGTTGACGATATGCACGTGTCCCTGTTGTCTTATGTTAGGGTTACACTACGTGCATTTAGCTTCTTTACTGTTTTTGTACGTTTACTTGTGGACATGTAGGCACACACCACATGTGCATGCTTGGTAGTAGTTAAGAGTTTTCTCACTGAGCCGTGTTTTGCTCAGACCCTCTTTTTTTTCCTTTTTCTAGTCTGTGTTGCAGGACTAGTTGGACTTGGAGTTAGAGTCAGCTGCCGGGTTTTCTTGGACTCTGCCACCTCAGTTTCAGTGGCTTCTTGTATAGGGTAGTGTAGTTACAGCTTTGTAGTTGTACTTTCTTTTACTTGTACTTCAGTTTCAGTTGTAGTCGTGTACGGCATTGTCCTTTACTTCCGCTTTGTAGTTCCTGATTGTATAATGTATCATGTAATGAGAATTCAACTGAATGTGTATCTGAATGGCAAGTAGTTGTATCCCCTGTTTAATATTTGAACTGTATTCAAAAAATGGTTTGAAAATTCGGGGCGTGACCTAACACCTTCCCTACTCGTAACGGTAAATTCCCGAACCCAACTCTGGTTACGCAAATCAAAGCGGCTTTTCCAAAAACGGTGACTTGACACACCATAACTCTATGTCAAGTGGAGCATCTGAAAAAGTTGATTAATAATAGATTGTTTCGCGGCAAATATTCGATCTATCATTAATTGAACTCAATTTTAATCCCAACTATCAATTTTACTTTTAAAACAAAAACAGTCGCATTAAAATACAAGAAAAAGATTACAAACTCGAACCCTCGGCATTCCCGCGAGCGAATCGGGAAAAGGGGGAGAGGGAGAAATTTTTCCTGAGCGACATGTTCTTTGAGTGTCAATGTGTGGAATACTTTGGTATCCACTATCTAAACTCTATACCGTACATTCGAGAGTCATAAAGTCGCGAAGTTTCGAGAGTAAGCCATTGTAAGAGCATACCATTGTGAGGACTTGAAGTTGAGGCTCGGTCCAGAGAGACATTGCTTTTGTTGGTCGCTCTTGAATAAAGTTCACTTGTACACGCTAGGTTAAGGTGCCAAGCTTGTTTGATCGCTTATTTCAATTTTCGGAACTAGTCTTCATTGAATATATCTTTGTGGTAATTGCAAAATCTTTACTTAATGACTTGGATAATGTTCATTCTCATTTGGAAGTCATGCTATAATGGTTCAAAATGTTTTGTGGGTTATCATTGCTAAAAACCCTCACGAGACTTCACTCGTCCTACTAGGGCTGTCTGGGGGTTTAAAAGACTTCTCCTTTATTTATTGTCCTCATTTTATAATTCATTCATTTAGTTATTGCTTTACTTTTATTTGTTTGCTCGGGACTAGCAAAATCTAAGTTGGGGTGTGTGATAGGTGCTTAAAAGCACCTATTTATACATCTTAACCTAGGTAATGTTAGCCCGGAGATTTGTTATTTAATTAGTTTTTTGTCTAGTTTGTTACAGGAAAATAAAGCTCGGAATGCTGAAAATGGAGAATAAAGTCATCAAAGATTACAAAAATAGGAAATGAGTCATACAAATACCAAAATCATATTTTCTATATACCGAAACGTCCGTGAAGATGTCACGAACAACTTTCAAGAAGAGCCCAAATGCCAAATATCGAAGCAAGGAGCTTGAAAAATTCATCAAAGCAAAAGAAGAAATTTACACAAATTTTAGCTCAAGCTAAAATTAGTTAGCTCAAGCTAAAATTAGTTAGCTCAAGCCAAAGTGCAACAGCTTGAGTGAAGAGACCAAACAAACGGGGCAACACACTGGACTCAAGCGACTAAAGTCGCTCAAGCGACTTAGGGGAGTTCGCTCAAGCGAAATTACCCTAGCTTGAGAGAAAGTGGCGGCTGAGGCACATAATCGGTAGGGTTTTGGAAAAATTAGAAGAGGATTAATAAGATTAATGATTGGGATTAATTAAGGATGATTTTTATCCTTTGGAACTATAAATATGATACTTATGTATCATTCTTATTATCTTGGAACTTGAGAAGAACCCTAGGGAGATTGAGAGCCACCATTACTCTTCTTCTCCTCTTTTATTCTTCATCTTATTCTATCAACCTTCCATGGCCGCCATGAGTTATCGGATTGTGATCTCCATGGCCGACTAAACTCCTCATTCCAAGGTAAAGATGAAGCCCCAATTGATGTAATCGGGATTTGATATAAGTATCTTTTTTATTCAATCGGATAATTGTACGTTCCTTATGATCTCATGTTTACATGCGTTTTAATTCTTTCGTAGTGCACAAAAGTATTGCACTGTATACATCGTAGGAGAGAGAGAGATTATACTCGTAGATGATCCGTACCATATAGACAGTTCGTACTACAGGATAGACTATGCCACTAAATGAGTATAGATCCCCTTGACGATATTCGTTGGGAGATGACAATCTTACCGAATATCACCTCATCCGATTGGCAATCGAGACGCTCACATGCCCGATTGCACATTGGGAGCGGATTCGGAACCTTGGATTTCTTTCTCAACAAAGTTCATTCTAGTTTAATTTAGTTTACATATAATTTAGTTTCAATCCAAGTTCACAACAAAACCAATCCAAATAACTCATTCTTGATTTTCCGTTATCAAATCAACTTAGAAGTTAATTACAAACAATTCAACGTACACACTTTGTCCTTGTGTTCGATACCCGTCCTTACCGCTATTCTAAGAGTAGTGCAACTACGTAGTTTTATAAATATTAATTGTGACCTAAAATGACGCAGTCACTTTCTCTACTAGGCTTTTGTCTAACCCTCTATTTTTAGGTACTGACCCAACTGTATGACTTAGAGCTAGGAGTTTGGGTGGCTTCTTGCTGGGTTTCTTTAGCTGATTTCCTTTGTTTTTTAATTTATTTTAATTTCATGTTCCCGGGACTATAATGATTTATTTTCAGTTGGACTGTAAACTTAAACCTATGGTGTGGTGGTGTGCATGTTTATAGCATTCCCCTTTCCCCTAATTTATTTTCCGCATATTTGAATGGGTATATGGTTTGAAGTTAATAGTCCATGTTGTCATTTCTATATTTAAAAAAATTGGTTTGAAAATCTGGGACGTGACAACTTGGTATGAGAGCTTTTGTTAAAAAACTTAGGCCTTTGGGGAGACATTTGGTCTCAATGTGTGCATTGCTTTGAAATTTGCATTCATGTGATGTGCTTAGAGTGTGTTTGCATTGCATGAGGACCATGTATTTTTATAAGAAACTGTTGAAATTGGGATCTTTCCTCTAAGTCTATTGGTATACCCTAGGGTGGTGTTGAGCCCTTAGTAAACCTTGTTGTGGTGTTTATATTCTTGTGAGTCTAACTCCAATAAATGGTGTTTAGTATGTCTTTGCCTCATTCCTGAGAAGTAGACCTTTTCGGTATAGTCGTGGTGGTTTTTAATCCAGTCTACTCTGTTGTAGGGTATGAGTCTTGATTCTGGATGATCTTCGCCATCTCCCTCTCTGTAGTTGCTATTCTACCACGAAGAGCTCCTGGTTGAGGAAGGGGACGTTGAGGACTCCTTATCCCATATGTTAGTAGTCAGGATGTCACCAGCCAACATGGTGATTTTGCTGAAGAGGTCCCTCTAGTTGTGCATGCTCCTGAGGGACTAGTTATTCCTAATCAATTTATGCGAGACTTTACTGCATCTATGGCCGAGGCGAGCCATGGGATGACACCTCTTAGAGAGGCACAAGGTGATCGTGCCATTAAATCTCTTCGAGAATTCCGCCGTATGGATCCTTCCAAGTTCAATGGGGAAGAAGATCCATTGGAAGTAAATAATTGGTTGTCTGAAGTTTGGAAAATCTTGGACATGCTGCGGATCAAGGAAAATCAGTTGAGGATTTCTTTTACCTCCTATCAGTTCATCGATGAGGCCAATGAATGGTGGTCTGCTATCATCGAGGTTCGTCGCGATGCACTGAGAGCTTCTAGGGACTACAACCCTTTGGTTTCCCAGGATCCGATTGGTGCTATGATGTGGCTGGAGTTTGAGACCATATTCAAAAGTCAGTACTTCCCGGAGTCGTATCGTAATCATCTCCGAGAACAGTTTGAGAAGTTGGAGAAAGATTCTATGTCGGTTACCCAGTACTCTGTCAAATTCTAGGCATTATCCAGGTTTGCCCCTGACTTGGTTAGTTTTGAAGAAAGGAAGTGTAAGAGGTTTGAGAAGGGTCTGCATTCCTTAGTCTAGCGACTTGTGATGAGTCAAAGGATTAAGAACTTTGCAGACATGGTATAATGTGCCAGACCAATCGATCCAAAGAAAGAGGCTCCAAAAGAGGTTCATGTTTGGGAACCTAGGAAGCAGTTGTCTGGATCTAGTTCTTCTTCCGGTAGCTTTGGGAGGAAGAGGCATCATGAGCGTTCCCATTTCTCTAGGGGATAGGGCTCACAAGCCAGTGTTGTAAGTCCTGGACTCTCTACCAGACACGAAGTTGTTTGTCACCGTTGTAATCAACCAGGGCACTACCGCTCTGCTTGTCCTTTGTTGGTCTATTTCGAGTGTGGCCAATCCGGTCATATCTCAACTGCATGTCCTGTGAAGGCTGGTGTTCACAGTGAGACAGGTTCAATTCAGCCGACTCGCACAGGTCAGCATATGCAGATTTGTTCTGCTTTATCGGGCCAGAGTTCTGGAGCAGATCGTGCCAGCACCTCAATTCCTGGTCAGTAATCTGGACACCAGTGTGGTCAATGCCACAGTCAGTTTGCTCAGGGCAGAGCCTATGCTATTTCAGTGATTGCTCCTCCTGCAGTTCAGTAGCCTCAGCCTGACACTTCTGTTGTGCGGGGTATGTTTCTTGTTTATGGTTCTTTAGCTGACGTGTTGATTGATTCTGGAGCATCACATTCATTTCTCGCTACATCCTTTGCATCTAGTTTGGGTTTGAAGTTAGATGTTTTGAAACCCTCTATGATGGTGGAAACTCCCGTGGGTGGTAGAGTTCCATTAGATCGCATCGTTCATGGTTGCCACCTCACTATTGAGGAATGGCTATTCGTGTGTGATTTTATAGTTTTGGCTATGTCGGGGTTTGATCTTATTCTGGGCATGGATTAGTTGACCACCTATCATGCCACTATCGACTGTCATCGTCAGTGTGTCAAGATTCTTTCTCTTGAAGGAGATTTCTTATACTTCTATAGTGATCATAGTGAACCCTTAGAAAATTGTCGTCATGATCCTAAGAAGCAAGTGTCTCTTTAATGTTTGTTGGCCAGTTTATGTCTGGACGATGTAGATTTCTGTCCAGGGGAATTGCCCCTTGTTATTTCTGAGTTCTCGGATGTCTTTCCGGAAGAGTTGCCTAGATTGTCACCCGAGAGGGATGTGAAATTTTCTATTGATCTTGTGCCAGGGACTTACCCAATTTCTATTCCTTCTTATCGTTTCGCTCCTGCCGAGTTGAAGGAGTTGAAAGTTAAGTTGCAAGAGTTGTTAGACTTGAATTTTATTTGCCCTAGTTCGTCACCTTGGGGAGCCCCTGCTCTATTTGCCAAGAAGAAAGATGGTTCTCTCTGTATTTGTATTGACTATCGAAAGTTCAACCGCGTGACCATGGAGAACAAGTATCCTATGCCAAGGATCGATGACTTGTTCGATCAACCCCGAGGTTTCGTCTGCTTTTCTAAGATCAACTTGAGATTGGGATATCATCAATTGTTAGTCTGTGCCGAGGATATCGCCAAGACAGCCTTCCAGATGAGGTATGGTCACTACGAGTTTGTTGTCATGCCATTCGGTATGACCAATGCTCCTGTGACTTTTATGGATCTCATGAATTGCATCTTCCATCCTTATCTGGATAGCTTTGTGGTAGTGTTCGTTGATGATGTGCTTGTATATTCTGCTTCTAAAGAAGAGCATCAGATCCATCTCCATATTGTCCTCGAGTTACTCCGTGAACATCAGTTGTTCGCCAAGCTCAGCAAGTGTGAGTTCTGGCTTCTGGAAGTAAAGTTCCTTGACCATGTTGTTTCTAGTGATGGTATGTCTATGGATCCTGGTAAGATTGATTCCGTGATGTCCTGGCCGTGTCCTACCAATGTCTTTGAGATTTAGAGTTTCTTGGGTCTTGCCGGTTATTATTGAAGGTTCGTTTTGGACTTCTCCCATTTAGCTTCTCCACTCACTCGGTTAACCTGAAAGGGTGTCCATTTTAAATGAGTGATTCTTGTGAAATTTCTTTCATGGAATTGAAGAGGAGATTGACTTCTGCCCCTGTTCTTATCATTCCCGAGCGTGATGTTGGGTATTATGTTTACTGTGATGCATCGCATAACGGTCTTGGTCGTGTTCTTATGCAATTGGGTCGAGTGGTTGCTTATAGTTCTATGTAGTTGAAGGACCACGAGCGTAACTATCCAACTCATGATCTTGAATTGGCTGCTATCGTCTTTGCTCTCAAGTGCTAGAGACATTATTTGTATGGTGAACGGTTTGAGATCTTCTCGGATCATAAGAGCCTCAAATATCTCTTCACTCAAAAGGAGATTAACTTGCATTCGCGACGATGGATGGAACATTTGGAAGATTATGACTTTGACTTATAGTACCATCTGGGTAAGGCTAATGTTATTGCGGATGCCCTGAGTAGGAAGTCTTCTCACTTGGCTTGCTTAACCATTCTTGATTGGAAGTTGGTTGGTGATCTCCAACCTTATCTTGCTTATTTCGAGGAGGTTAGCCCTCAAACTACTATGTGTCATTTGACCATTCATTCAGTTTTATCTCAGAATGTCATAGAGGCACAAGCTAGTGATGAGGAGCTTGCTGTTTATCATTCCAAGTTCTTGGCTGGTGAGGCTAGTCTCGGATGGATGGCCTATGCAGACTTGAGCATTCGCTTTCATGGTCGGTTGTTTATTCCTGCTTCTTGCCGCGAGGCTATTCTATATGAGTTTCATCGCTCTCCTTTTGCCGTTCATCCTGGTGGCACAAAGATGTACCATGAACTTCGTCGTCAGTTTTGGTGGCCAGGGATGAAACGAGATGTTGTTGGATTTGTAGCTAGATGCCTTACTTGTCAGCAAGTTAAGGCCGAGCATCAGAGGCCTGCTGGTTTATTGCAACCCTTGCCCATTCTTGAATAGAAGTGGGAGCATGTGACCACTGACTTTGTGACTGGTTTGTCGAAGGCTCCGGGAGGATTTGATGCCATTTGGGTTATTGTAGACCGTTTGACTAAGTCTGCACACTTCTTGCCCATTCGTATTACTTAGTATTTGGACTCTTTGAGCAAGTTGTATATTCGTGAGATTATTCGGTTGCATGGTGCCCCGTGTTCTGTTGTTTCTGATCATGATCCTCGATTCACTTCTAGATTTTGGCGTAGCTTGCAAGCCGCCATGGGTACCAAGCTTGTGTTTAGTACTACTTTTCACCCTTAGACTGATGGTTGTTGACCCTAAGTTTTGATGGTGCATTATTTACACAAATATAGTATTTATAAAATGATTTTCTAATTCCTTGAATTATAATTTAAATGTTCAAATACTTATTTAAATCAAGGAATTTATTTTAAAGCTTAATTTCCATATCATTCTTGGATTAAAATCCAAGAGATTGCTCTTTATGGCTTAAATCGTTTTAAACTCTTTTTGGACTATTTAGAAATCATTTGAAGTTCCTTAGACTTGTATTCAATGTTTAAATATTTATTAAGAAACTTAATGATATTTGATTTGAGGCTAAGGAATAATGCTTTCAATGTTTATTTATCATTACTATATTTTCCTTAAGTCTCTTATGATAGAAAAATGATTTTAAGACTTTTCTCAATTTGGTTAAGTACTTAAATTGTCTTAAAATGCATATTTTATCAATGAATAAAAATACTTACGTTTTCACAAGATGTTTTGTTCATGAAAAATGAAGAGGAAGTCAAAACAAAGCCATAGGAAAAAACGGCGCATCAATCGGAGTTCCGGAGTGCCTAAACGGTCCACGGGAATGGGGAAAGGTAGCCAACCGGCATGCAGGCCGGCATACCGGTCCCATACCGGTGCCCATACCGGTGCCCCCAGACCCTAACGGCCCCATACCGGCCCCATACCGGTGCCCGTACTGTTTTTGCTCATTTTTGGGCAGTAGCTTTTCTTCTTTCAATGGCCGAAAATTGCACTAACCGGCATACCGGCCGGTATGCCGGCCGGCATACCGATTGCCTACTGGTTGCCTACCGGCCTTTGATAAAAATGCTGATTTCATTTTAAGTGTTCATTTTAATTACAACAATGCCACCAAACGGTCATAAACGGCTAGTTTTTGGTTGGAGCCTATAAATTGGACCCTTGGGGTCCTAGAATGTTGTTGAGACTATGCCCAAGCTTTGTTATTATCTAAGTCTCATTCTTTCTCTCTAATTCTCTCTAAAACTCTCTATCTCTCAATTTCTACTTGTACACTATATTTCTAGATGAGAGTTTTATTCTTACACTTGTATTAGATTAGAGAGAGCTCACAAAATCATTGTATATCATTAGTGAGCATTTGTGCTTTCATTTCACCTTGTGGAAGGAGTTGTCTTCCACATTATCTTTCTTGTCACTTGGAGCTTACATTGAAGTCAAGACTCGAAGAATCAAGCTTGCAAAGCCATTTTAAGATCAAAGAGTGAAGTCAAGTTCAAGCCTTGGAGGAGTCTTGAAGCTTGCATAGAAGGTGGGAGCTGCCTTGAGGAAGTAGCTCATCAAAGAAGGTCCAAGCCGCCTTGAGAAGTGCTTAGCAAAGGAGGGAGCCTCCATTGAAGTAGCTCAAAGAAGCAGGTGGGAGCCGCCTTGGGAAGAAGCTCATCAAGGTTTGAGAAGCCTTTGGAAGTTGTTCACATTTGTAAGGGTTTGACAACTACTCGAAAGTTGTAAAGGTAAAATTAGTAGAACTCTTACTAGTTGGTAAGAGAAGTGGATGTAAAGTTAGGGACTTGGACAATCCCTAACCGAACCACTATAAATCCTTTGTGTCATTTGCCTTTACTTCTTTACTTTACTTGCCCTTACTTATTGAGCAATTTAATTCACTTTCACTCTACTATTCAAAGTACTTGGAACTCAAGATCCAAGTCTCTTTATTAATCTAGTTATTTAGAACCACTTGAAAACCGGAAACCTCGACCTCTTGGGACTAGTCCCCCAAGAACCTGAGGTGTAACGAAAGGGATTCATTTGGTGCTTTAATTAGATTGATACTTGAACTTGTGATATTCATCACTTTGAATCGTTAAGTCTTCCGCACTAATTTGCCTAAAATAGTTATAATTGGAAAGAAATTTTTATTTGGGCATTTTAGTTAATAAACCAATTTACCCCCCTCTTGGTTGTCCATTGCATCGACTACATAGGGACCAAGAATTGGTATCAGAGCGGTTGCTCTTTATTGATCACATTGGTCACCAATTGCCTTGCTTACTTTTGGTATATCTTATTTGGTCATATTTTCCTAGTGATCACATTCTTGACTTAACCGTCTAAAGTTAAGATCCAAAATGGCAACCAATTTTCTACATGACTCCTCTATATCTACACCTCCTATTTTTCATGGTTCAAATTTTCCATCTTGGAAAAATAGGATGCGCGTCTTTGTCCAATCCGTGGACTATGATCTTTGGATGATCATAGAAAATGGATTTGTCTTGCCTAGGATAGATGTAGATAATATTTCTAAAATTAAATCTTTTAGTGAATGGTATGTTCATGATGCACAATGCTTTGATTTGAATGGCAAAGCCATCAATATTATTTTGAGTGCATTACATGAAAATATTTCTAGATTAGTCTCTTCCTTTGATTCGGCTAATAATATTTGGTGATGTCTAGCCTCTTTGTTTGAAGGTTCAAATGAGGATGTGCTAGCTACAACTTGGAAGAAGGAAGAGGAGTGCTTAAAGGCTAACAAGGAAGAAAGTGCTTCAAATGAACAATGCCTCATGGTCAATGATTTTGAGGTAACCTCTAGCTCTTCCTCATCTTGTGATGACTTAGAAGAAAAGTTTGAATCATTGTTAAATGAGTATGAAAAACTCACATGTAAGTATAAGAAACTAAAGTCTTTTTACTTAGATCTTTCAAATGAGTTTGAACAAATTTTGAAGGAAAAAGAATCTTTAGAAAAAGAATTAGTTGATAGCAAAGTCTCCTATGATAAGAGATTATCTACCTTTGAAGAAAATGAAAAGAAACTAAAGGATGAGATTCACATGCTTCATTGTTCTAGTGCTAGAGATACTCCTAGGTTTGCATGTTACTATTGTAGAAATCGCCCAAGTATGAGATCTGGAGAGTCCTTCAGTCGAATGAACGTAATTAGGGATCTCCAAAACATAAGCCCCATTCGTTTTTTTTTTAAAA
>NMUG010011165.1:0-10714 GCA_002855965.1 Monotropa hypopitys
CACAAAAGTGTCGACACAAACAAAGTATGACCTAGAGCAGACAAGTCTCTACCAGAGTGTGTACCAAATGTAGTAGATATAAATGAATGTGTAGCACTCGAATCAATTAAAAAGCGTGCATAAACATTGCATACATGAATAGTACCTATCACTATGTCTGGATTAGCCTGTGCCGCCTGCCGATCTAAGGCAAAAACTCTGCCATGTGATGTTTGTCCAGCTACCCCTTTGTTGGTATTATTTGCCGCACTCCCGACAGATGCCGCTGGTACTGGTGGTTGTTGCTATTGACAGTGTGACGCCTTATGCCCAAATCCATTATATCTGAAATATTTAAACCCTTTGCTTCCCTCATCACAATCTCTCGCTAGGTGTTTCGTTGACCCACAAGTAAAAAATTTCCTCGAATATCCCTTACTATTTGAATTTGCCTGACGGTTAACACTAACCTCTTGATTTCTATTCCATCCACTCCCATTGCCCCCACAACTATGATTTCTATTAAACCTCGATTTAGATTTATTACTCCTGAATCCACTTCCCCCAGATTTTTTATATTTGTCGTTTCTCGACCTCTTCCTATTTTCCAAACCACCGGATCCGCTCATCTATCCGGATCCAGCCCATACACCGGAGCAATCTAGGGCCATCGGCCTCATGGACCTCCGGACCCACACTGCTGTTGGAGAACAGGACCGGCGGTTCATCATGTGTTCTTCAGCAATCTAAGCAGTCTCACCGGACACCCGAAGGAGCCAAGCCGGACCGACCATGCGGTCTTCTTCAACCTTCGGCATACTCATCCGGACGTCAAGGAAGCCCAGCGTCTCTACTCCCCACTAGGAGAAGGAACAACCTCCACCGACAGACGGTCCAATGCCCGAGGGGTCCACCATCGGTAGCAGCAGGGAACAATGACCTCCGGCAGGTGGCACTCGAGTCGGCCGTACAACTGCTGACGTGGCTCGGGTCGGTTCAGCGGCCCAACAGCATTATAGGGCTGACGTCAGCACCCGGCCTCCCACCCGTGCGCATCACACACTTGCTCATTTGGCGCCAAGTCAGGACGCCTATATATATCCCGTCAAAACACTGTTCACGGGACCTAATCTCTGGTATCTCTCCGACTGCTTATTCACTTTACGGTTCTCTTTCTCTCTTACCGTCGCTGACTTTGCCATCGGAGGCCCCTCTCGGTCGCTGCCGACCGGTGGGCACTGACCTTTGTGATTGCAGGAGCAAAGCAGGTGATCCCTTTTCTCTTATAGGTGACCGCGCACTCAACCGAAGCACTCACCCCAGTTGTCCGGCCAGCATCTGAAGGATCCGAAGCACCCTTCGGACTCTCAGTCACCACAATTGGTGACTCTGCTGGGGATCCTCGATCCCAGACTCAGGTGACCGACAGTCTAGTCCTTTGCTGAACTTCTCCTTCTCGTGACCATCATCACCGCCGATTACCCGCCATTCCCCCTCCACCTATCTCTGTTGCCGGAGACCCTCCCCTGACTCTGTTGGGGTCTACCTCTCAGCTGCCCGATGAGCAGATCTGTCAGAAAGATCTTGAGATAGCCTTCCTCAAGGATCAGCTAGCAAGGCTCGCCGGAGGTCCAACCCCCTTTCCACCCATGTTGTCCGAAACCCTTCAGGACGACTCAGAGCACACTATCAGGAGGTCAGATCTGGATCGTCCGGGAAGGTTAAACGATCACAGACGCACGGATAGAGGAAAGGCGATCCACCGATCCCCTATTCGGAAGCGCCAGTCGGGAGGCCATCCTACCCGGACCTCCAGGTACCAACCTTGCAACAGTGTTGCCTCCAGCTCTCGCTCCGGAAGATCTCGCGAGACCCACCGCCTGGAGGAAGAAGACTTGGCCCCCATAAGGGCAGCTCCGTCGGACACTCTGCCCATGGAAACTTCTGAAGTAAGCCATAAGCGCCGCCGGCGAAGGGACAATCAGTGCTCCGGACGGTATCATGATCTCACTGCCCACAAGAGAGGGAATCCCAGAGTTCACGACTCCCCTCCTCCGGTCGGAGACCTCAGGGACCATCTTAATCGCCGAAGATGGATGACAGCCAGCCCTCAGAAAAGGGTCGTACAGCAGAAAGTGTCTGTAGATGCCAGGCTCGGGCAACTCAGCCTATCTCCCTTTATTCCGGAGATTGAGCTGGCGACACTCCCGGCGGGCTTCAACCTGCCCAGGTTCGCAAGGTACGACCCCAAAATGGATGCTTACACTCATCTCATTCACTACCGCCAGACCATCTCTCTCTACACTACCGACGACTCGGTCATGTGCAAGGTATTCCCCACCAGCCTTGACACTATGGGGTCTCTCTGGTTCAACAAGATCCCTCCACGTAGCATTTCATGTTACCGGGATCTTGAACGGGCCTTAATGGCAAGGTTCGTAACCAGTAGTCGGCAATCCAAGCAAATCGACACTCTCATCAGTCTTAAGAAGCGTCCAGATGAAAGCCTACATCAGTACTCCGAGAGGTACTGGGAGCTATTTAACGATATTCAGGGTTGCGATCAGACAGTGGCTTCTTCTTCCTTAAAAAATGGTCTGGATAGCAACAGCCGGATCTTCGCTGATCTCACACTCCACCCATCAGAGGACATGGATGATCTCATGCTCCGGGTGGAAAAGTTCTGCCATTTGGAAGATCTCTTGGCCGAGCGTGCCACACAGCGTCCGACCGATCAGAATGGTCCATAACCTTCACAGAGAAGGATCTCGACCGAGTCCGTCTCCCTCACAACGACGCATTGGTTGTCACTCTACGCGTCGGGCCAGCCAACGTCCGGCGCATCCTCATCGACCAAGGGAGCTCTGCAGAGGTAATGTATTTTTCTATGTTTCAAGCACTTAAGCTTCCCTCTGATGCTTTGCAGCCAGCCGACGCCCCTTTGGTCGGATTCAACGGGGCCCCTGTCTGGCCCCTCGACAAAATCATTCTCCTGGTCCGGGCAGGATCCAAGACAGTTGACATGGAGTTCGTCGTTGTGGACGTCCCAAGTCCATACAACGTCATCCTTGGACGGACCTGGATTCACTCCATGCAGGCGATAGCCTCAACCTTTCACCAAGTCGTCCGGTTTATTGGAGCCTCTGGACGACAGGAGGATATCTATAGAGATCAGGCAGCTTCAAAACAGTGCTACATCTCAGCTGTCCGGGAAAACAAGCAGATGAAGCAAGTCCAACGGGTAAAAGTTCCGGACACCCCGGTTCTCGAAGATGTTGGCACTCCGGCCATAGAAAAAGCAGTTGAAGAGCTTATCAAGGTACCGATCAATGAGGATGGCAGTCGGCCCTTCCTTATTGGGTCCTCACTCTCACCCGCGGACCAAGAAAGATACATAAAGTTTCTAAAAGCCAACATTGAGGTCTTCGCCTGGACTCCATACGAGATGCCCGGAGTGGACCCGTCGTTCATCTATCATCAGTTGAACGTAGATCCCTCTCGGCATCCCGTCGTCCAAAGACCCCGACGCTCCTCTCCGGCACATACACAGGCAGTCATAGAAGAGGTGGACTGATTGTTAGAGGCAGGTGCCATCCAGGAAGTCCAATATTCCACATGGCTGGCTAATACAGTGGTCGTCAAAAAGAAGTCCGGCAAATGGCGAGTCTGTGTCGACTACACCAACCTCAACGACGCCTGCCCAAAGGATTGCTTCCCTTTGGACCGGATCGACCAGCTAGTCGACGCTACTGCCGGACACCAAAGGCTTAGTTTCATGGATGCCTACAGGGGTTATCATCAGATCTCAATGGCAAAGGAAGACATGGAAAAGACAGCCTTCATCACCCCCAAGGGGGTATATTGTTACAAAGTCATGCCCTTCGGCCTCAAGAATGCCGGAGCAACCTACCAACGGATGGTTTCTCGGATGTTCTCCCGACAGATCAGGGACACAATGGAGGCCTACATTGATGACATGGTTGTCAAGAGCAGGTACGTAACCGACTACCTCCAGCATCTGGCAGATGTCTTTGACATCCTGAAGAAACATGGGCTCCAGCTCAACGCCGAAAAGTGTGCCTTCGGTGTGGGCTCCGGCAAATTTCTTGGCTATCTTGTTACCAGCCGGGGAATAGAAGCGGACCCCTCCCAGGTCACTGCAGTGACAAACCTCAGGCCTCCGTCCACCATCAAAGAAGTCCAGCGGCTGACCGGCATGGCAGCGGCGCTCAACAAATTTATCAGCCGGTCGTCCGACCTTTGCCGGCCGTTCTTTCAAGCCATCAAAACCAGCCGGCGCAACTATAAATGGACGGAAGAATGCGACCAGGCCCTCCAACAGCTGAAAAAATACATCTCCAGCCCTCCGGTCCTGGTCACACCAAAGGATATGGAGCCTCTCATACTCTATCTGGCCGTCTCTCAGCACGCCGTCAGCTCTGTTCTATGCCGAGTGGAAGCAACTGACCACCAACCGGTCTACTACACCAGCAAGACCCTTCTTCCTACCGAAACTAGGTATTTGCCTCTTGAAAAACTTGCCCTTGCTCTTGTTTCTGCTTCCAGGAAGCTGCTGCCCTACTTCCAGCAACATACCATCACAGTGTTGACAGAGCATCCACTAAAGGCAGTACTCTGAAAGGCCGACCTCTCTAACCGGATCTCAAAATGGGCGGTCGAACTGGCTAACTTTGACATCAAGTATCAGCCCAGGATGGCCATCAAAGCCCAGATGTTGGTCGACTTCGTTGCAGAGTTCTCTCCGGGGGTCATCCCTCAGGAAGCTCCGGCACAGTCTCCGGCCAATGCCACGGATCTACAGGTTGCCTCCTCATCTGCTTCTCTGCCTCCACGACGCTCCGGCACTTGTGCCCAACGTCCGGCAGAACAATGGCAGCTCTTTCATGGGGACACTTGGAGACTGCATGTGGACGACGCATCCAACAATCGGGTCTCCAGCGTAGGAATTGTACTAGCCTCCCCTGGGGGAGTCATCAATGAAAATGCCTTGACAATTGATTATCCAGCCTCCAACAATGAGGCAGAATACGAGGCTCTGATCTCCGAACTACGCCTTGCGGCAGACATTGGGGTTGAAGATATTGTCGTTTTCAGCAACTCTCAACTGGTCGTCAACCAATTGACCAGAGAGTACGGCGCTCGGGACGACCGAATGTGCAAATATCTCAGCTCTGCCCTAGAAGAATCAAAGAAGTTCAAAACTTTCCGGATTGAACAGATCTCAAGAGAATTCAACTCCCACGCCGACGCCCTTGCCAAGCTGGCCTCCGCTTGTTCTATCGTCTGCCAGCGATCAATTTCCTTCGACATCATCTCTCAGCCGAGTCACGAGCCTCCGGAATTGGAGGTAAACAACATATCCGAAGGGCCCAGCTGGATGGATGAAATTCTTGCCTTTCTCAAGTCAGATACTTTGCTGGAGGATCGTCGAGAGGCCCATCGTATCCGTTGCAAGGCAGCAAACTTCTGGATGTCTCCAACGGAGGCCCTCTACCGACGGTCCAGGACCGGTCCATATCTGCTCTGTATCCATCCAGCTCAGGCTCCGGTAATTCTTGAAGAACTCCACTCCGGCAGTGGAGGATGTCATTCCGGCGGGCGATCACTAGCCCACCGAGCAATCACCCAAGGGTACTGGTGGCCAAAGATGCGCAAGGATGCTGAAGACTATGTCAGATCATGCCACAAGTGCCAACTATTTGCTCCGGAAATCCACTGTCCGGCCGAGGACCTTCAACCGATCACTAGCCCTTGGCCATTTGCCCAATGGGGCATTGACATCGTCAGCAAGCTCCCAACTGCTCCGGGAGGGTTCAAGTTCCTCATTACTGCAACTGACTACTTTACCAAATGGGTTGAGGTCGAACCCCTCGTCACCATCACAGCTTCCAACGTCAAGCGTTTCATTTGGAAGAACGCAATATCCAGGTTCGGCGTGCCCTACGCCATAGTGTCGGACAATGGCACTCAATTCGTCGGCGATCTCGTCTCAAACACATGCGAAGAGCTCGGCATCAGATTCTTCAACTCCACCCCTTAGTATCCTCAATGCAACGGCCAGGCCAAGTCATCAAACAAGACCATTTCAGCTGGTCTCAATAGAAGGCTGGAGTCAAAGAGGGGGAAATGGGAAGATGAGCTCTCACATGTACTCTGGGCCTACCAGACCACTCCACGTCGGTCAACCGGCCAAAAACCATACTCCTTGGCCTTCGGTGTGGAGGCAGTCATCCCAATCCAGACTGGGTTCCCAACCATCCGGACACAACACTTCAATCAGCCAACAAATGACTCAGCCCTGGCTGCCGACTTAGACCTTGCAGAAGAAAAGGGAGTCCGCAAGGATCAGACTGGCCTCCTATCAACAAGAGGTAGCCAGGGGCTTCAACAGAAACGTCCGTGTTCGGGTATTCAAACCGGACGAGCTAGTCCTCCGGAAGGTGGTTCTAAAAAGCAAAAAACAGAAGCTCATGCCTAACTAGGAAGGTCCGTTCAGAATCACAAAGATCGTCGGCAAAGGAGCCTACAAGCTGGAAGAATTGGACGGCACGCCTATCCGTAAACCATGGAATGCCCTGAACCTTAGAAAGTACTATCACTGATTTGTACCAAAACTTTTGACTTTTAATAAAACTTTTCTTGATTTTCCTAAAATCTGGTCCGGAGCATTCCATCTGTCGGCAACTCCATACTTCTAGCCGGTTCCTCATCCCTTGGACGAGCCCCCGACAGTCACCTGCCAGGCTTCTGTCGGCCAAGGGCCTTTCTTCGACCAAGCCTCCGGCAGTCACCTGCCAGGCTTCTGTTGGTCGAACTTTCTCCTTTGGTCAGGCCTTCAGCAGTCGTCTGCACCGGCCCCCGATCAAAGCAAGGATTTTCGCTACAATGGCCGAGCCTCCGGCGGTCATCCGCCAGGCTTCTATCGGTCCTAGCATAATACCCTCATGGGTTCGCCCCTTGACCGAGCCTTCAGTAGTCGTCTGCATCGGCCTCCGGTCAAGGATTTTCGCTACAATGGCCGAGCTTCCGGCGGTCATCCACCAGGCTTCTGTCGGTCCTAGCATAATACCCTCATGGGTTCGCCCCTTGACCGTGTCTTCAGCAGTCGCCTGCAGCGGCCTCAATGGCCGAGCCTCCGGTGGTCATCCACCAGGCTTCTATCGGTCTTGGCACAACACCGGAGACCAGACCTCCGGCAGTCATCTGCCGGACTTCTGCTGGTCTCATTCAACTGGATAAGACATCCGGATCAATCTAAGGGGATTGGTAAACCCCTTAACATGTCCGGATGCCAGCTTTTATAAAATTATTTTTTAAACAAGCCAAGTACGAAAGACGTTTACACATTCTATTAAACAAGAAGTAGGTCAAGGTCCGGAAGATGATTACAAATTTTTTTTAAAAAACAAGCAAAGGAAGAAGAAGAAAAGGAAGCCTTCATTGCTGCTCCGGGTTGTGCCCCTCCGGATTGTGCTCCTCCGGGTTGTGCTCTCCCCTGCCGGCAGTTTCCTCTCCTTCTTCTTCCGCATCTTCCTCGACCTCCGGGAAGGTCTCCTCTATGGGAATCAGGTTAACCTCCGGGAATCCAGCGTACCTTCGGGCGGAATGACTGTCCGGAATGTTTGTTCTCTGCAGCGCCAGTTCATACCCGTCCCGATGACCCGCCGCATACCCAGGGGTGTAGCTCCTCTCGTGCTGAACGAGAACCTGGGCCTTGCACTGCTGCCCGAAGGTCTCTCGAGCGTCCTTCAGCCCCGACCCATAGCCGGACTCCTCGGCCGCCTTGGCCGAGTCCTCCCCCTTCTTCTTCTCGGCATCGAGCTCCTTCTTGTGTAAACGCCTCTCATTCCAGAGCTTCTTATCCAGGTCCGCTCCTTTCTTCTCCTCCTCCAACTCCTTCTGGAGGCTTGCAATCTGGGCGTCTCTGGCGGCCCTCTCCTCTCTCAGCCGGATCCTCTCACTGGCGGCATACAGAAATCTCTCATGCACAGAGGAGAAGCAGGCAATGCCTTACAAAAAATTCTTCAATCAGCAAAACACATAAAGTATGGGGATTCGGAAAAAGACAGGTTAAAGATGATACCTCAACAAAGCAGGAGAAGCCCTTCTCCACCCTGTCAAGATAGTGATCCGGCAAGGCAGCAATATTGCCGGGAGATTCCATAACTTTGGCGAACCTCGCCCCCAGCTCAGGGTATTCCACCACACTGTCGGAGGCCAAAATGTGAGTGCCATCCGGCCAGGTCAGCTGAGGCATCCAAATCTCGTCAGCTCTAACCGGCTGCTTGCCGCGATCTCCGACAGAAAGAAAAGACGCCCTGCCCCGGGGCTGTCCGGTCAGCTCCTCAGCAACAAGCCCCATTTCTTGGGCTCCGGTCACAGCCAACGGAGTCCGGGAGCCATCACCATCCCTCACCGGAGCAAGAGGTTTGGGGGTCAGTGGAATATCACCAGGCCGAGTGGAGGTGCCCTCCGCCTCCTTGGCACCTCTCTTCCTCTTCCTAACAAACTCGCCGGAAAGAGAAGCAGCCACCCCTTCAAAACCTTTTCTGATCGTCAACTCTGAAGACTCGGGCAACTTGGTGGCGGTTCGGCGGGCTGCTCGCTTCTTTTTGTCCTCCAAAAAAGACAGGTACGTCGGTTGGTACTCGAGGACCCGGGGGACGTCTCTATGTGGAAGTGCCCGGAGCGCAGCAAGATGACTTTGATCAGCTCGGTTCTTCAACCAGAGAGTAACCTTCGAAAGGGCTGCAAAACAAGAAGATTCAGTCAGTCGGTGTAAAGGAAAGCAGGAAAATTGAAAGTACGAAGTCTCAACAAGCTTACCAGGCGACCCTTTGGCAGTCGGAATGGGTAAGCTACCGTCAGCAAGATGACTTTGATCAGCTCGGTTCTTCAACCAGAGGGTAACCTTCGAAAGGGCTGCAAAACAAGAAGATTCAGTCAGTCGGTGTAAAGGAAAGCAGGAAAATTGAAAGTACGAAGTCTCAACAAGCTTACCAGGTGACCCTTTGGCAGTCGGAATGGGTAAGCTACCGTCGGCAGGGTTATTATAGCCGCCGGCCACCGAAACGTAAATATCGGCAAACTTATCAGAGTCCGGCAGACGAGTGAACAAGTCTCCAGACCCAGGCCGAGCACTCAGGAAATAACGCTCCTTTTTCTTATTCTGGGAAAGCGTAAACAATGCAAAGAGATCTGGAAGAGTGAAGACAAGGTTTTGGGTCTGGCACAGCTTTCTAATGCAGCCGACCACCCTATATGTGTTTCCGTAGAGTTGGGCTGGGGAAAGCCCATACTCGCGCAGAAGGTCTCTAATGAAGTCATCAATCGGTAGCCGGAGCCCTCCCTCTGTAATGGCCATGAGGGGGATGGAAACGTAGTCATCGCCGTAAGGAACTTCCTCAGGCTCGTACAGAAGCTCCGTTTTAACGTCATCAGGGATGGCAAATCGCCTCCTAAAATCAACTGGCAGGAAGACACCAGTCTTAGTGTATTGCAGGTAAGGACAGGCGCGCCTGCCGGATGGACCAGCAGCCTCCGGCTCCTCCTCTTCGGCAACCTCTTCAGTCTCAATAGGGGCTGCCGGTGGGATACCTACGGCCACTGGGCTTGCCGACTCAACAACTCTGTCAAACTCATCCCTAGCGCTGGGCGTTGACGATGATGACTCCTCGTCGGTCGGGGTATCATAGTATCTTTCCACATCTGAGCCCATCTCCGCATCAGCGCCGGATCAGGTGTCGTCGGAATCCGACATCTTCTGCTCACGTCCTGCCGGACAATCAAAATGAAAGTTAGAGGGCGATAAATCCCCATACTCGGGGCTTGCACCGACTCTACTTGCCCTCCGCCAAAGGGTTTATTACCCCATCGGCAAAAGGGATGACCGTCCGGCAGACAGGCAGTCGGACTAACGACTCTCCCACCGATCGGGCAGGAGACCGCTTTGTTAAAAGAAAGAAAACATGTTAACTATTGAGATCCGGATGATACCTGAAGGAAAAGAAAGGAAGTCTGAGAAGCTTGAGAGTCCGGATGCCAAGCAGTCGTCGGGAGTCTGGGAGTCGGAGAGCGGAAAATTCGAGAGCAGTAAGTCCTCAACTACCTCCTCAGTATTTATAGATGGGAGTTGGGGACAGAAAACCTTCGCGAATCCCAAAGCGGCGCCGCGGACCAATCAAACGACAGGTGTGAATATCGAAGCGACGTCCCATCTGCACAAGCCGACTCCACCGACCAATCAGAAGGTGACACGTGGATGAACAAAATCGACGGTTATATTATGCAATCATTACAGTCCAGACACACGCATGTATCACAGACATTCATCATGAAGCTTCCGGGGTGTGCAGACCTCCGGCAACAACATTTCACGACCGGCCCAACCAATTGATCAGCGTCCGGCGAAAGAGTATCAATCCCTTCCAACAAGTTGAAAAGAATTGAGGGGCTATTGTGGTAGCCAGACCATATCTATGTTGGGCCGGACCCCCACCATCCGGATCCGCTCATCTATCCGGATCCAGCCCATACACCGGAGTAATCCAGGGCCGTCGGCCTCACGGACCTCTGGACCCACACTGCTGTTGGAGAACAGGACCGGCGGTTCATCATGTGTTCTTCAGCAATCTAAGCAGTCTTACCGGACACCCGAAGGAGCCAAGCCGGGCCGGCCATGCGGTCTCGTTCAACCTTTGGCATACTCATCCGG
>NMUG010011166.1:0-10709 GCA_002855965.1 Monotropa hypopitys
GTTCCTAAGGTAAAGTACAAACGATTATAAGAACAGAGACACAAAAATTACCTTGATTGACGAAGATTTGAGCAAGAAATTAAGGGTTTTGCAGATGGGTTTCTACTCAGTCACTATTCATCATCTCCCTCATTTCAATTCTCAAAATTGGACTTGAATATGAACACCAATAGCCTTAATTACTCAATTGCTCTTCCTTTCACTCACTTAAAGCTCGAATATGGTTTCAGAATCAATTGATTTGATCCAGTTTTGGAGAATTTTGATTTTAGTTCATATATAATACATATATATATATATGTAAATGGGTTCGTGTAGCATTTTGCTACAACCATGGCTGTCGAAATCTTCTTCAAGTGACACCACCACACCTCAAAACCTTCCCTCTTTCATCCCCTTGACACACCACACAAGTGTATACACCCTTGTATCTAACCCCTACGTGCCTCTCTTCCCTTCCCCACTGATCCACCATAGGAGCATCCTGTTTGCTTTTTCAAAATTTACAATTTTCACCTTGGGTTTCATTTCTTACACTAAGACCCCTAAGTATTAATTAATGTTTTCAATTGGTTCTAATTTGAACTCTAAGGCCTCTAATTACTCACCAAAATCCCACAAAAATCCTCAAAAATCCCTAAAAATCATTATATATTTTCTTAAACCCAATTATTCATCTTAAACCTATTTTATTAATTATTAATAATTATAATTTGCGATACGGGTGTTACAACACATAGCTGTACTTTGTGTTGTCATCAATAAATATTATAAAATATTTATTGACGCTCCTTTCGTGGACCATTTTCAAATCAGACACATCGCTGTGTACTATGCCTAGTATCTCGGTACTTCATTCAACTTGTTGAAATGAAAACCGAGTCATTTTGCTTTCAACACATATTTCACATTTATGAGTTGAATCAATCTTAAATTTTGGTAGATGGTCAAGATTACTTAGTCTACAAAAAGAATTATAATTTACGTGATATAATCTACCATGCCACAATGAAAGAGACTCAAGCAAGTAAACGAAAGGAGTAGCATCATTTTTATTCATTTTCAGTGGGGATACAATAGATATTACACCAAGTTTGAAAAGACCATCCATCATATATCCCTTCCCACAAAAACTCTTGTCTTCGTGAGCACCACCTTGTCCGCTTCAAACACCAAGCGGAGTCCATGTTTGATCAGCAGAGAGCTGGATATCAAATTCTTTCGGATCTCTGGTACATATAGCAACATCATAAAGTGTGAGATTCGCGTCGTAAGTCAGCTTCAGGATTACTTTTCCAACTCCTTGAACCTCAGATGTTGCAAAATTTCCCATATATAGCTTATCACTGTTTGTTACCGGTGTGAATGAAGAAAATACTGCTTTATCAAAACAGACATGGCGTATGGCGCCAGTGTCTATCCATCATTCCCTTGGATGAGATGCCACTAGACAAACTTCTGAAACCATGGCATTTATGTTGAGCCCGGAGATGTCACTGGTGATTCCATCCGTCACAATAGCTTGGGGACGGGGCTTCTTAGGCTTCTTGCACTCATTAGATCGGTGCCCCGCCATACCACAGTTATAACAATTTCCCTGAAACTTATGATGAATAGTGGGTTTCTTTGAGATCCCACCAGCAGGCTTCAGCTTCCCAGTTGATTTCTTATTCATGACGGCTTTATTTTTCTCCTTGTAAGAAGGCTTTCTCTTCCTTGAGCGAGAGCCTTGACTGTGTTCTATCACATCAACCGCTAAATGTCTTTCATTTCTGACATTATCTTCTTCAATTCGTAGCTTCGTCACAAGAGTTTCGAAGATCATCTCCTTCATTTTGTGCTGCAAATAGCCTCGGAATGTCTTCCAAGATGTAGGCAATTTGTGAATAGCTGTTGCCACTTGCAAGGACTCAATCATATGCAATCCTCTTCTTGCATCTGTTGCAGAAGTACCTGATACTCCTGCACCTGGCTCACCATGGAGCATGAGTCCACCATCACAAAGTTAAGCATCTTGTTGGTCAAGAATTTCCTGAAGCCAACACCATCAACCTTGTACTTGTTTTCGAGAGACTCCCAAAATTATTTGGCTGTCTTTTTGACTTGATATATCCTTTAAAGGGAATTACCAAATCCGACTAGCACGTAGTTGCGGCATAAAAAGTCCGCACTTATCCACTGGTCATAGGTAATCCGCTTTTGCACATCTATGTCATTCTCAACGACAACATGTGCAGCCTCTGATAAGAACTCGCAAGGCCCATAGTCGTTAGGTAAAATACCATTTTGTTCTGCCACATTTTAAAGTCCGGACCTGTAAATTTATCCGGTCAAATCGTATAATTCACCGGAAAGGGTGCCAAAAACAGTGGTACGAACGCCGAGCCTAAAGGCCTGAGCAAATCCACAAGTATTATGCCAATGTTGATTGTATTAGCGGTATTGGTCGGCGAAACATCTATAGCCAAAGAAGCAATTTGGTTGGCCGGAACATTGTTATTCATATCATTGTTGTTTGCCATTTTTTAAGCTGTTGCAAAAACCAAAATTAGGCCACAAAACAAATTGAATTACAGTTACAAATGAGCCAATGGTTACTGTTATTATCTTGGAGAGAAATCAGATGCATAAATAGTAATTAATTATGGAAATTGAAACTGAGTACTTACTAATCTTTAAGAGATTAGTAGAAAAGAATTCCTAGTATGACAAGTGATAGAATAATGTTATCTGGCAATAGAGTTTTTCAAAGTTAAGCATAACAGAACCTATCCAAAACAATTGTGAGTATTATACTAAAATCCATAACTAATTGTAGTAGCTTGGCAAAAAACTATGAGCAGCAGTAAGATGGATTCAATGAACTGGTACTGATAATGGATCTACTGAAAATGAATGACAGCAAATTAGAAGGTCAGAACCAATGTTTGGAAAATTAAAAATTTAAGAAGCATCACTGTTTATTCAGAGACAACTTTCTGAGTATGAAAACTGAACTGAATTCCCCCAAAAAAAACAACCGAACAGTTCAGAAATATTACTGTTAAGAGTGAATAGCACAGTTTTTCGTTGAAGGAGATTTAAAATTGGAACTGAATGTAATACTAGTGATTGTATACCAGGTGACCAAACTGCTGTAAGTTAACAAATTCCGTAAATAAGAATGAAAGAGAATTCACAGAATTAAGTTACTGAGAAAGAAAATTTTGTTTCTGTTGCAGGTTACTTTCCATAAGCTGATGAACCTAATATGTTAACGAAAAAAAATCCCGATACAGATTTCGATTTAAGATTGTTGGATACGTTTCCCAAAATCTGCAGAAAATTGTTAATCGTTCTATAATTTGCAGCAAAAACCACGTTAGCTAACGAAGAGAAAATAATATCACTGAAGGCCTGTGTTGAACACAATAGCTTTAAATTGAATTCGCTATCTCCACCGAGTGCGCGATGGTTTATAAGCGATCGATTCCCAATATACAATCGGTGTTCGGATTTGTATTGCACTTACACTAATCGGGCAATCGAACTATGTGTGACTGTAGACTATCTGTAGGAAGAATGGAATACGAGAATGTTACGCACAGTACGTAAACGAATTTGATGAAACAATACCTAGATGAGGGAGTATTTGTTGTCACAGACGAAGGGTGATTTTTTTTCTGGCTTTCGATGAAGAACCCAGGCTTCAATTTATTCACAGCAAAATCGTATTCAATTGAAACAATTCATTGCAAATTCATTGCAATTCATTTCAGACGTTACAGATTTCTCCAGCCGTTACACAACATTTGAGCGGCAGCTAGGGTTTGAGCAGCCTCAACGATTGAGGTGCTAGGGTTTCACAAGCAGTTGTTGCTAGTGGGCCGGGTTGGGTTGAACCATGTTTGGGCTACGGGCTGGCCCAAACAGATATTAGCCACAACTTCAAAATTAACAAAGCCCAAACAAAATTTGCCCAAAAAGATTAACTACATGCACATTCCACTAAACCACGGACCACGGACCCGGGACCCAAATGCGGGCGCGGGCACGGGCAAGGGCACGGCCGGGCGGCGCGCGCGTGAGAAAATAAGTGATGCGCACATCACCTTACTTTCCTCTTACTTGGTTGTGACACTAAGTCACACACCATAATAAATAAACCCATCATCTAACACCTAATTTTCCAATGTGGGACATAACCTAAAGGGTACTCCCATCAATTGTCTCTAGCCGACTTTGCACGGCAATATCTCATTCATCTTTTGACGGATTTTGTCGATTATTTTTTTTAATCGAACTCCTATCCTATGAGTATCCAACGCATCCAAAAACACCTTAATCGGAGGTCGGTTCCTTCAAGAATTAATTTCCAAAATCCGGGAAAATCACATTTTTTTTCAACAAGGGAAAACGAAGAAAGATTGTCAAGACATATAATTGCAAAGACAAATCATCATCACCAATTTTGTTTACAAAATTAAGAAAATACAGTGAAAGAATTTCTTCATAAGCTTCTGCGAAAGCATTCTCAAATCTTTGGCATATTTTAAGTTCCCTTGTACCATAGGAAATTGAAACCAAAACCAAAATTTTTCCTCTGGAGCCAGTCAAATGCAAGTGCAAAAAACTGTCTTCAACAATGCAACAGACACTTATCGAAAATAGTTCAAGAACCAACTTCAAAGCCTTGTACATATCACCTTCATTGTAATGAACACGGAGTTTAAAGAACAATGACAAACCATTATTGTCCATCTTTTCTGTTATGTGATGGATAGATATATCCGTCTACTACCCATCGATCTCCTCTATTTGACCATCTGTAGCAACAGTGATCTTGTAAATATTACCGTACTAACTGAACCGATCCAAAACGTAGATTTGGTAAATGAATAAGGTCAGGATCTCACCAGCAAGACAAGCAGCATAGTTTGCTTGAGCATCGGCCTCGGAGTTCAAATCCTTTTGAAAAAGAAACGATAAATGTTAAATGGTAAAAGGGACAGCAGCGGGAAACTAGACGAGGTCATCTATAACATAATAAAACTGTGGATGGACCAAAGTCCCCACTCAGAAGGGATATACATACCCGCAGAACATGACTGATCTCGAAAGAAAGAAACCTATCCTTAAGTTTCTTTGCCTCCTCGTACAATTCAGACATGTTCTGGTGTTTTACCTTCCATAGACCCTGAATCTGTTCCATAAACGAAAAGTCAAGGAAAAAGAAGCATTTGACTAACTAGCAACGGGAAAGAAGAATTTTCTGGATAAGAAAGCAAAATTAAACAACGGAGAATGCAATGTGCCATAAATGACTTTGGTCCCGTTCGATATCACTTATAAGTTAGATTTTTAAATTGTGATTTTTTAATTGTAAACATGTTTGGTGTAGCTTTTTATAAGCTTGAACATAATTTGAAGTTGTTTGGTTAAATAAGTTAAAGAATAGCTAATTAATATTAAATAAATATCTAGATTCTTGAAACTAAGTACTTTCTGTCCATCATAGATTTATAGCAACATAATAATAAAAAATACAAATTGGAGATTAAAATAATCTCATTTTTTATTCAAATAAGCTTAAAAGGCCAAATTTGTTATTATTAATAATTGCTAACAAACTATATTCATTAACTTCTTTAAGCAAATAAGGTAAATAAGCTGACTTATAAGTGCTAACAAACAAAGCCGCCTTCAGCAGGAAGGGTAGTCAGAACTTTTGATCACCAGAACTTAGAACAGCACTACTAAGTTGTTGTGGTTTTCAGTAAACAGCAATACTATGTTGAACAGAAACCATAAACCAAAACATCAACATAATTAGAGCCTTCTATCTAATAGTGTCACAGAACTCAAGCTACAATATTCCTCAATCTAATGATTTGTCATTAAAATATCATTCAACTCATTCCTCTCATAAAATCCTAAAAACCCTTATCAATGATTGAACACTTAAGTCCACGTTTGAGTGGATATGAGCATTGGCTGGCTTAGAAATATCCAAACAAATCACATTTCTGGAGTTTGATGGAATTTTTTACTGATCGGATTAAATGTATATCGGACATATAATCCAACAAAGGGGGCACTAGTGGTGCATTGGTAAAAATTCAGCCAAATAACCTTAAGATCTTGGGTTCGAGTCTACACACAACCATTTTGTGTATCATTATCAAATGTTAGACTTGTCTTCATCATTTCCCATTCCTAGACACCCATTAACGGGTGCCAACTTGGATATATATTCCAACAAAGTGTAAAATATATAATACACTAAAAGGGCAATCCAGTACACAAAGCTCTAGCATATGCGGGATATGGAGAAGGGTTAAAGTCCCCCCCATTAATCTTATTACCATTAATCCCATGATATGGGATATGAAGAAGGGTTAAAGCCCCCCCACCCCACCCCACCCCACCCACCCACCCATTAATCTTATTACCATTAATCCCATGATATTATATATCCTACGGAATTATATTTTTCTTCACTAATAATCCTGCCAAAACAAACGGGCACTTAATCTTAAGGTGAAAATTATATAGGTTGTCCTATCCCAGCAATTGATAATCAACAACAAGGTTATGTCAAAGCAAGGAATTGGCAGTAAATGCCAAAATACGGAAATTCAAAAAATAAACCTGCATACAAACGAGCTTCGAGTCTCCCAAAACACGGATATTTGTAAAACCTTTCTTCAGTGCATATTTCATCCCTAGAATCAAGGCTCGATATTCAGCAGCATTATTGGTTGCTATGCCCAAACCTTCACGCACTCTACAAATCTATACAAAAATCAAAATTAAAAACATTAAATGAGGAAAAGAACAGAAACTTAACAAGAAACCACCAAAGGCTGGAACATGTACCATACTGCCATCATCAGCTCGCAGCACAGCTCCTGCACCAGCTTGTCCAGGATTTCCTTTTGATGCACCATCAAACTCAATAGTACAATAGGGCTGCATGGATTTAAAACAATCAGGTCTATATGCATAACAAAATCTCGTGGGACAACGAAAATTGACTAAGAGGGAGGATCAATGAAATAAGTATTCGCTCAATCTATTAACTTTGTCAAAATTTTAATAAATTTGTACTGAAGACCTCTACCAAACTAAGCATAAATTTCAATTCCTGAACTGTTAGAAAATTCATTTATCTCTGTTAGGCATCCTGGGAACATCAACTTACACCAGAATATTGAACTTGGGTCGTGACAACAGACTCTAGTTTGGTATGCTTTCTCAAGGGATCATTTGAGATGGATGCCAAACCCATTGCTTCCTGCAAAAGAAAACATGCTTAACCAATAAAAAGCCAGGACTGCATGAAGCCAGCCCATCTCCCCTAAAGCATACAACACCCAATAACCATGAAACTAAAGCAAATCTGAGACATCATGTAATGCAACGCACCATCAGGACAAGGACGGAAACACAATTAAACCATGATTCATGCACGGAACCCAAAATAAATATGTGCAATTGTCAATTACAGGTGTCAACAATTTCTAAGCATGTGCAAATGCAATGAGCATCCGAAAACAGAATTTTGCTTAAGTTCTGCTGAAGTTCTGTTATACATCTAAATCTAACTGCAGGTAAGAAAATCAACCTTTTTGTGCAGAAAATTTCCATTTTATTCAGCTACCTTATGGATAAAGAAATAGACGAGAATGCATCGAGGCCTTAGGCAATGCACTGCCTTTTCACACTTCGAAATGAGGGTTGGAGAGCAAGATTGAGCACGGCAACTAAGTGAGAGAAAAAGCATTAATGAAGTCAGAATGTGTCGATGGGACAAGGTGGTATTTAGTGGTCCACCAAGATAATGCCACATTCATATTTGGTTGTATTTGTACAGAATGAATTACTTAATTATATCTGTGATTATTGTTGTAATTGATATATGTGCAGGACACTTGCATCTTCTTGTTCACATGGAGTTGAAAGAAGTTGTAAACAATGATTTCCTACGACTTTGTTTATCTACAACCCCCTTGGGCTTCATTGCAAAACGTTCTTGACCTTACATCTTAATTAATTTATTGCCTTTTTTTTCAATCCTATCATAGTAGTAGATTAATTTAGGTAAGAACAGAAAATCGTAGCTTAGATTGTTCAATCTCCTTACTTCAAAGTAGTGATGTAATTTAGACCAAATCATTCCAATTCACTTTGAAGCAAGTGAATTCTTCTCTCCCTCTTCTCTTTTGCATCTTCATTTTATTTTTTTACACTTGAAAGAAAAGTCCTCTTAATTAAGTCAACTAGAACATTGCAACACAGTTTCCACCATTGCTGGATTGTTTCAGAAAGGTTAAAGACGTCCTTCCCTGACATGTTTGATTACAAAATTTTCCATTGAGGGAACTTGGCCACACAGGTAAAAGTGGTTTAAGTCTTTGTACTAGTAGGTTTGACAAAGTGAAGTTTAAACAAATCCGGAATCCTACTAGAACTTGATTTTTATCTTTAATCAGACCTGCAATTGGCAAAGGTGTCCAAATTGAAGCAGCTATTCCTACATTGGTAAGAAAAAAAGCCCTCGACTTCTAAAGATGACTGAAACCTGCGATCTCAGCAGATCAGACTGAAAACCACATCTTAAAAAAAAGTATCATAGATTGGGTCATAGATCTATTAGACACCGAAAAGGAAAATTTGCAAAAAGGAAAATTACAATCACAGGGAAAAAAGACGTGCAATATTACAATTATCATATTTTCTTGGATAATAATTAAGAAAATTGAGGGTTATCAATAATATCCAACTGAACTTCTGCTATGAAGGAGGGAATCTCAACAGACTCAAAGTAAACATACCATAATGCCACATTCTTGATATGATCTTGGGAAAAAAATGTTTGAAAGCAGCTGAATTTCTGCTATGTAAAAGGGAATATCAACATTCTTACAGTAAACATACCCTAATGCCACATTCTTGATATGATCTTGGGAAAAAATGTATGAAAGCAGCTGAATTTCTGCTATGCAAAAGGGAATATCAACATTCTTACAGTAGGGCGGCCCACTGCACCAAACTCCCGCATATGCAGGATCTGGGGAAGAGTTGATGTACGCAATCTTACCCCTAGAAGCACAGAGACTATTTCCGTGAATCGAACTCGTGACCTACATGCCACAATGGGCTAGCTTTACCGCTACGCCGGGTTCGCCCTTTATCAACATTCTTACAGTAAACATACCATAATGCCACATTCTTCAAATGATCTTGAAAAAACAAGTTCGTCCTTTATCAACATTCTTACAGTAAACATACCATAATGCCACATTCTTCAAATGATCTTGAAAAAACAATGTTTAAACACGTAAAAGTGTCTACTTGGCACTTTTCGCACTTACCAACATTCCTGTTCCCAGAAATTCTTGTGACCTCTTTTTTGGTACATCCTTGCCAGCTGTTTCACCTATGGAAGAAAATGGTTGCTGAAAGAAAAATGGTGCATTAACGCTCCAACATATGTGTCCCGAGAAAGAGAGAAAGAGAGAGAGAGAGAGAGAGAGAGAGAGAGAGAGAGAGAGAGAAGAGAGAGAATTGATGGGTTTTGTAATTAAGTACATTCCAGCAATTTTGTTTAGAGTTAACCTTTCAATCAGCATGCCCAACAAGGGGTGTTCAAGGAACCAACCCATAAAACACTCAAAACGAAACCAGAGCTGAACCGCAAAAATACAGATTGGTTCAGATCCACTGCTAGAAAATTCACCCGTACAAACAAACTATCCAGTTCAAAAATCCTTCTACGCAAACAATTGGAAAAATAAACGAATATAATAACAATATTCAAATAATCTCTAAATTGAATTCTATAAAGGCGGTAAAACACAACATACGCTTTACAGTTACACTGTACACAATATGAGTGCAATCTCCAGTGAGAAAAAGACAAACAAACAAATCATATCAATAGTGCAACAACATGCACAACTACCTCTATCTTTACATAAAAGAGTAATTAATCAAAAATTGCGTAAAGAAGTATAATTACCCTTAAAACTGTTAGAATAGTATGTTAAATTTTGCCCACATTGCTTAGTCAAGTATTGTAGCGTGACAATACATTATATAAAGAAGAGTTCTCGTGTTAGGGTTAGTTAATACCATATACACTTTTCTTTCTCTGAACTTATTTTATAACATGGTATCAGATCATTCGATACATGTACCCTAGCCCTAGCCTCCACAAACCCTAACCTTAGCCGCCACAAATCCTAACTCTAGCCATCGCCGCCACAAATCCTAGCCCTAATCATAAAACCCTAGCCACCGCCAACACAAATCCTAACCCTAATCATAAAACACTAGCAGCCACCACAAATCCTAACCCTAATCATAAAAACCTAGCCGCCACCCACCGGCGTCCCTTGCCGAACCTCCGACGGCCTTCCGCAGCCCTCGTCGGACCTCCGGCAGCCTCCGGCAACCCTTGTCGGGCCTCCGACAACCCTTTTTTAGATTTCTGGACACCTCTATTTTGGCCTCCTACTGCTCGGTTGGCTTTCGGTTTACTGTTTCTGGCTTGATTTGGCTCTCCGACTGATTGCTTATGCCATAATCAGTGTTGGGTGATCTTGTTTGGTATTTTGACTAGCCGGTTCTGATTGTTTGGTGTTCTATTGTGGTTGTACGTTGTCTAAACTCGTTTTGGATTTTAGTTACTTTATGCCAGTGCTTGCCGGACTCGCTTTTCCTTC
>NMUG010011167.1:0-10711 GCA_002855965.1 Monotropa hypopitys
CCATCCGATAGATCTCGCCCAATTCCTCCCGCTAGTTCTTCCGGTACTTATCATCTTGTGGAAAAGAGTGACTTACACAAAAAAGTAGATCAACTAGTCCACAAGATGGAAACCCTTGAACTTAATCGAGTGAATGATGTAACCCCTGTGGCTATTGTTGAAGAATTGTGTGCGGTATGTGACTTAAGTGGTCATGCCGTCCGGGATTGTCCTGTCCTTCCCGTCCTTAAGGAGACTCTCCAAGGGACCGGGCAAGCGGAGGTAAATGCTATTAACCAAAGGAATGATCCTTATTCCCAAAGTTACAATCCCGGGTGCAGAGATCACCCAAATCTCAAATGGGAGAATCAACCCACACAAGTCAATACGGCAAGACCATCACCGGTCTTTCAACAACAAGCACGCCCAAATTCTCCTCAATATGCTCCTATTCCTCCTCCCTTTAACCAAAATGTTCAAATTCAACCGCAATTCAATCCAAATGTCTTTCCCCCGAACTATCCCCCTCAAACTCAAAATCAATATGCTCTGCCTCAAAAGCCATCATTGGAGGATTCTCTTGCTATGTTTATGCACGGACAATCTTCTATAAACGAGCAAAATGCTCAAGCATTGGGGGATATTAAGGGGCAATTATCCAAGTTAACAAACACCTTGGGGGTGTTACAACAAGAAAAGGGTAAATTTCCTGCCCAACCTCAACCAAACCCCCAAGGTGTACATTACTTGACCGATCCTACCGGCCCGCAAACTCAAAATTTTGATGATGTGAAGTCAATCACCGTACGTCAGAGTGGGAAAGAAATTGAAAAAAACATACATCCTAAAGATCCCACTCCTCCAAAAGTACCAATTCCAACAGTTCAAATCGGAAATCCAATTAGTATTGAACCACCTACCTTAGGTGAAAGTTCAAATTCCAAAGATGTTGTCGAGCCAAGTGGCTCATTTGGTCCAATTCCGTCCCCTTATCCTCATATATTGAGGGGTCCAATCAAGTTGTCAAACAACACCGAGGTTTACGAGGTATTCAAACAAGTCAAGATCAACATCCCTCTTTTGGATGCGATCAAACAAATACCCTCGTACGCCAAGTTTTTAAAAGATTTGTGCACTGCCAAAAGGAAGCAGAATGTACTTAAGAAGGTATTTCTTACAGAGCAAGTAAGCTCAATCATTCAAACAAATGTCCCTCCTAAATTCAAGGACCCTGGGTGTCCGATTATTTCAGTCAAGATTGGGGGGAAAACATTTGAAAGAGCTCTACTAGACTTAGGAGCTAGTGTAAACTTGCTTCCTTACTCTGTATACGAACAACTTGGGGTTAGAGAAATGAAACCAACAAAAATTACTTTGCAATTGGCGAACTGGAGTTTGAGGGTCCCGAAAGGAGTGGTTGAAGATGTTTTGGTGCAAGTTGAACAATTCGTCTATCCCGTCAATTTCATTATCTTAGACACATGTCCGGTGGTTGAACTTCAACCACAAACTCCAATCATTCTTGGACGGCCTTTCTTGGCCACGTCCAATGCAATTATTCAATGTCGGAGTGGGCTGTTAAATCTAACTTTCGGGAATATGACTACGGATTTGAATGTTTTTAACATTTCAACTCAAATGGGAGATGACCAGGATTATCATGATGTCAATCTAATTGACACGCTTGCCCAAGAATATGTGGACGAGGTCCTTTGCAAGGACCCGTTGGAACAATGTCTGACGACCGAGGAGGCCAATTTTTTAAACTCATCCGAGGTGGGTTATCTTTACTCTATCCTTGACGAAGAAGAAGTAATGGGGGCCGAAAACTGGTACCCCAAGTTTGAGGAGCTTCCAACCTTGGAAAATAAGACATTACCATCTAGTGTCGAAGCTCCCAAACTAGAGTTGAATGTCCTTCCCCCTACTTTAAAGTATATCTTTTTAGGGGAACATTAAACTTTTCCGGTGGTGATTTCCTCCTCTCTCGAGAGTCACCAAGAAGCCAAATTGATCAAAGTCCTCCAAAGGCACAAAAAAGCCATTGGATGGACTATTGCTGACATAAAAGGTATTGATCCTACAATATGCACGCACAGAATCTATCTTAAAGATGATGTGCGTCCGTCTCGTCAACCACAACGTCGACTGAATCCAATCATGAAAGACGTGGTGAGAGCGGAAATACTTAAATTGTTGGATGTAGAAATCATTTAACCGATAGCTGATAGTAAATGGGTATCCCCCATACAAGTGGTGCCAAAGAAATCGGGCATCACGGTAGTCAAAAATGCCAAAAATGAACTAATTCCAACCCATGAAGTAACCGGGTGGCGAGTGTGCATTGACTACAGGAAACTGAATGCAAGCACTAGAAAAGACCACTTCCCTCTCCCCTTTCATAGATCAAATCTTGGAGAGGGTCGCAAGTCATTCTTTCTATTGTTTTTAGACGGGTACTCCGGGTACAACCAAATTGAAGTTGCCCTGGAGGACCAAGATAAGACAACTTTTACATGTCCTTTCGGAACTTTCGCTTACAGGCGCATGCCCTTCGGTTTGTGCAACGCCCCTGGCACCTTTTCAAGGTGTATGATGGGCATGTTTAGCGACATGTTAGAAAAAGTTGTCGAAGTTTTTATGGATGACTTCTCCGTTTACGGAGATTCATTTGACGAATGTCTAAAAAACTTGGAAAGTGTGCTAGAGAGATGCGAAGAGAAGAATCTTATCTTGAATTGGGAAAATACCATTTCATGGCAACCCAAGGTATTGTGCTTGGCCATATCATATTGGCCAAGGGGATTGAAGTCGATACGACAAAATAGACATAATCGCCAAACTTCCTTCCCCTAAATGCATTAAAGATGTCCGGTCCTTTCTTGGCCACGCCGGTTTTTACCGACGATTTATCAAAGACTTTAGCGCCATATCACGGCCGATGTGCCATCTCCTCTCAAAGGAGGCTCCGTTCATTTGGACAGAAGATTGTGAAAAGGCATTCTCCAAGCTAAAAGCTAGCCTCACTTCTCCTCCTATTGTATGAGCGCCCGATTGGGCCATGCCTTTTGAGTTAATGTGCGATGCTAGCGATTATGCTATTGGGGCCGTTCTAGGCCAACGACATGGTAAAGAACCGTGTGTCATCTCCTACGCAAGTAAAACCCTCAACGAAGCTCAAATGAATTATTCTACTACGGAGAAGGAATTACTTGCGGTAGTGTTCGCATTAGACAAGTTCCGGTCCTATTTGTTAGGATCCCCTATCGTGGTCTTCACCGACCACGTCGCCTTGAAATATTTGCTAACAAAACAAGATGCAAAGGCGAGACTCATTAGGTGGATCCTACTCTTACACGAATTCGACTTGATTATCAAAGATAAGAAATGTGTGGAAAATGTGGTGGCGGACCATTTGTCCCGGTTGGAGTTTGAGGATCATTCCTCCCACATGCCTATTATTGACTCCTTCCCGGATGAGAAACTTTTCCAAGTGACGAGTTACCTGTGGTTTGCAGATATTGTAAACTACTTAGCCACGGGTCAACTTCCTTTGCAATGGTCCCCAAATGATAAGCGACGTTTTTTAAGTGAGGTGAAGATATTCATCTTTGATGATCCTTACTTATTTAAATATTGTTCGGATCAAATTATCCGGAGGTGTGTGCCGGATCAAGACCAAATAGAGATTTTGCGGTTTTGCCACACCGAGGCTTGTGGAGGTCACTTCTCTTCCAAGAAGACCTCCGCAAAGGTCCTCCAATGTGGCTTTTATTGGCCTTCCCTTTTCAAGGACACCTACGACTTTTTCAAAACATGTGAGAGGTGCCAATAATTGGGGAGTGTGACCCAAAGAAACATGATGCCCCTCACCAACATAATTGTGGTAGAGGTTTTCGATTGTTGGGGCATCGATTTTATGGGCCCATTCCCTAATTCATTTGGTTATGTCTATATCTTATTGGCCGTAGATTATGTTTTGAAGTGGGTGGAAGCCATCCACACCAAAACAAATGACAACAAGGTTGTCATCAATTTTTTAAGAGAGAACATCTTCGCGAGGTTTGGGATGCCAAGGGCAATTATAAGTGACCAAGGCACACATTTTTGCAATCGGCCATTTGAAGCTTTAATGAAAAAATATGGTGTCATGCATAAAGTGTCCACGGCCTATCATCCCCAAACCAATGGACAAGCGGAACTTGCTAATCGAGAGATAAAGCACATCATAGAGAAAACGGTGAATCTGAATCGAAAAGATTGGTCGTTACGATTGATCGATTCCCTTTGGGCTTACCGTACCGCTTTTAAAACCGTTCTGGTCATGTCACCGTACCGGTTGGTGTATGGCAAAGCTTGTCACCTTCCGGTAGAACTTGAGCACAAGGCGTATTGGGCAATTAAACATCTAAACTATCGGTTGCCCAACGTCGGCGCCCACCGTAAGCTCCAACAAAATGAACTTGAGGAGATGCGGCAGGATGCCTATGATAGCACGGTGGCTTACAAAGCCAAAGTCAAGGAGACCCACGACAAGAACATTCAACGGAAGAGTTTTGAAGTAGGATAAAAGGTATTATTATATAATTCTAGACTCCATCTCTTTCCGGGGAAATTGCGGTCGCGATGGGTTGGCCCTTATGTGGTGTCTAAGGTTTTTCCTCATGGCGCCATTGAGGTCACTAACCCCGCAAATGGCAACGTTTTCAAAGTAAATGGTCAACGCCTCAAGCCTTTCTTAGAAAGTTTTGATTAGGAATGTTTAGAAGAGGAACTAGTCGATCCCATCTACCGGGACGACAATGAAGCTTAAATTTTTATGCTTGCATGCGTTTAGGAGACGTTAAATCCATAGGGTTTGAGATACCCCTAGTGTCCGGTCGTGCTCGAACGGCCCTTTGATGGTCCGGTATAGCCACCCATGGACTAACCTTGATTTGTGTGTTATTTGGGATTACCTTGTCAAAGTATGGATGATGGGACAAAAGTGATTAGAGGTTTTCAAGGTTTAGCTAAAAAGTGCGACCTTAGAAGACTAACCTACCGAGTAACCATTTTACCCAGAAATGGCAGGAGATTCCTTCTCTAACACATTATCAAGTGAGGAAATGGGAAGAAAAGTATAGCCCGTGTAGAGTCGCGTGAGTACTCCGACACTCCGTTTTTCATTCCAATGATGTTAGCTATTCTTATTTAGTAGGTAGTTTGCGAGTAAGTCTTTGCAAGGTAAACATGTTACCACACTAGCATTTCGTAGTTTAGGTCTATAGTTGGGATGAGTGAGGCATTCAGGAGCCCTAAGTCATGGGTGCGATTACGTGTCGCGGTTGTAAGCCCAATAAAATCCCAATGATGATCTTGTGTGACTAACTGTGGCACCAGGTAGGAGCCGAAGGAGTGAACCTTGAGAAAGCACCGCAAATGATGAAAGAGGAGAATGGCGAAAAATCCTTATACTTGGTCGAGGTGTCGGGTGAATGACATTCCACCCCGGAAGGTACTATTACTTATTTCTTCTTTCGTTTTGTAATTTATACGCACGAGGACGTTGCTCACTTTAAGTTGTGGGAGGAACTAGCATAGTGACCTTAGTTTATTACATCTTGTTTAAAATGGTTGACATGCACATATGCAAATTTTTTTGATTTTTTTTGGAAAATTACCTTCCATTTTTGTCCTAAGCTATGTTGCAAGTTTAACTACATTCCATGTTGCATCTAGTTTACATGCTTAGAAGTCTCATGAACATCAATAATATGACAAATAAGTGGATAACATGTTGCATGCGTCACAAGAGTGGCGATTCAATTTCTTGAAACATCCCAATGCCAAATTTACTCTAAATTCTTGCTTGATATCTTTCCGTTATCCATGAAAACAACAAAACAAAATAGTGTAACAATACTGCTTTGTCGAAATTTTTTTGGAATACATAATGATATGATTCAAGGCCGTCTTTGCATTATTATACCACTCACGAGTCCCCTTTGGCCTAATAATTGTACCTAGTCCGTGTCCGTTTTTGTCTAACCATAGGAAACCGGATGAATGGTGAATTTTGGGGGAACAATGTGACGTACAGTAGTTTGGGAAGTTCATATATCTGATGGAGTAGGTTGGAAGGAGAAAATTTGAGAAGAAAAACCAAAAGAAACCAAAATTTGCTCCCTGGTTTTTTCTGCAGATTTCTGGAAAAAGGGGTTGTACCGGTCCACTGAACCGTCGTGGACCGGTCCAAGGAAGTTTGGTTTTGACAACTCTCGGGAAAATTTGCTGGGAAAATGAGTTTATTCGGGTTGTACTGGTCCACTGAACCGTCGTGGACCGGTACAAGGAAATAATTTTTTGAAGCCTCTCGGGAAAATTGGCCCAGGGATATGAGTTCATTTGGCTTGTACCGGTCCACTAAACCGTCGTGGACCGGTACAAGCGTCCAGTTCCAGAAAAAAAAATAAAAGGGCCCCGATTATTTTTTGAACCCTACCTCTCTCTTTTCTCCAAACCAGCGGTTGCCCTCTCCAAAACCCCCGATTTTTCCCCAATCTCCACCATTTCTCCCTCTCTCAAAGATCAATCTCCTCTCTCTCTCTCTCTCCCAAAGATTAATCCCCTCTCTCTCCTACTCTACCTCACCATCATACAATCCATCCCTACCAAATCAAACCTTACAAAAAGCTTGAGTGAACATCCATGGCTCCAAAGCTTCAAATCCCACATTTTCAGGAACAAGGTAATCTCTCTCCCATGTCTCTATTGTACCCACTGTTAGGATTGATTGCCGTGCTATCGTTGGTTATTGGACTAATGGCTCGAGGAAAAGGGGTGGCTAGACCCAAAACCCTTGAAAAGGGCAAAGGGGTCGCGACCACTTCTAGTGCGCGACCCGAGGAATTCGAATTTGACGAAGAGGAAAGTGAAAATGGGGGTAATGAGCAAAGGAAGAAATGGAGAAATGACGAGGAGGCGAGTCGCCTACGCGAACATAAAGCTTGGGTCTCCAAATTGAACACCAGAAAATTCACTTGTGAGCGACAACTTGACCGCGGGGATATGGGAGGACATGCCTTTGTCGACACAGTGATACACCAAGGTTTGCGTCATTTCTTTCGAAAAGTTGAAGGTTATCGTCCATCTCTAGTTATTGCTTTTTACGAGAATATGCATATTAGTGATGATGACTATATCATTGATTCGACGATTGGCGGAGTGACGGTGACCGTTACTCCGGATGTTATTGCGCGATATATGGACTACCCACGACCGAATGCCGATGATACCACATTTCCTAAACCTACATGGGATCGGGAACTTGACCACGTTGTTCAAACCATCACCGACGACCCTACCTCTTTCAATGCCCACTTCCGACGATATGTTCAAGGGGGATTGAAAGAGCTATGCCGAATTGCAAACAAGCTCGTCAACTACAACTTGAGTCCATCTAGCAAAGAAAAGACCCCTTCCAAAGAAGACGGGGATCTTATCTACGTATTTGTGTCAAGGTGGGAACGGGTGGACTGGGCTTTATTCATTTGGAATCAGATGAGGATCTTCCGGGAAAAGGGAGTATCTCTAAGAAACATCCCTTTCCCGGCAATGGTTACAGCATTTTGTTTACATGCAGGGTGTAGAACAAGAGCAAGGGAGAAGATGGTTCCCGGTGTTCCCGGACCGATCACATTGGCATCCATAAAGAAAAGCATCTCCTTGTCAAAACCAGCGGATCCCGAAGAAGTTGGCGCCTCTAGGCCGGTTACTCGTGGTCATATTGAGAGACAGGAATAATGGTCCAACATTGTTAGCAACCGCCAAGAGGCAATCATGCATGAACAGCAGCACATAAATTCCCGACTGACTAGGCAGGGGGAAGAAGCAAAACAAGTTGATGAAATGGGTGAAATGGCTGATCTACAGAGAGGAGGTGCGTTCTGGGGAGAGGTTTGTTGACTCTGATCCCGAGGTTGGTGCAGAGGAGGAGGATACAGATTTAGGCTGATTTTGTTGGAGTTCTTGTTAGTTGGCGTTTAGTAGTTTAGTATTTTAGTAGTTGGTACCTTGGTCATGACATTGGTGGTTGTTTTGATTGGTAGTGGCTTGGGTAGTAGACCAAGCAAGCGATTAGCCACTACCTATTTTGTCGTTTCCTTTTTATTGTCTACCATGTGTCTGTCGAGCTGGGAAATTTTTCCGTCCTTCCGTCGTCCCCCTATCTGCGGGGGCCATTTTCCGGGACGGAAAAAGATACGCTGATGGATTGAATTTAAAAATGTGGGGGTTTGTTTGAAAATGGATGGTGGCCTGAGTATGCCGATTTCGAATTTTCGGAGTCGCCACTTGGTATTGAGTTGTGGTGTACCAAGTCACCGGAAATTTTGTTATAAAAAGATGTCATTTTGTTTTAGGAAAATGTCTTTTTATTTTAGAAAGGTGTCTGCAAAACCAGAAATTCGAGTTCGGGGATTAAATTACGAATGGGGAAGGTGTTAGGCACCCCACTCGCCCTTTCGGTACTTTTTTTCAGAAATAAATCTCTTTTCGAATCGAAATCGTTTGTTTTCTCGGCTAAGAGAAATGTTGAATTATTACTGATTTTATGAATTAAATGAAATGACTCCTGGAAATAGTTGTTGACGGGCAGATTTCGGCCCGATTTCGGAAAGGGGATATTTTTAAAAGGGATACGGGTGACTTTTGACCCAGTTTTGATGAAAAAGGATGTTTTTGAGCCGGAAGGAACTTCGACGAAAAATGGCTTTCTACGGTCAAACAGAAATCCGACCGCGTTTGAAGATGTCTTTTATTTGAAATAGTCGGGCGGAACTTCGACGTATTTTGGAAAACGAAATTTTGAGCCGGACGGAACTTCGACTACATTTCAGAAGTAAAATTTTGAGCTGGACAGAACTTCGGCGAAAAATAATTTTTTTACACTCGGACAAAATTCCGACTGTATTTTGAAAATGATTTTGTTTTGTTAATTTTATTTTATTTGCGACAGTCGGACAGAACTTCGGCTGCGTTTTGAAAATTTATTCTGAGCCGGACGGAACTTCGGCTAAAGAGTCTTTTTTATTTTTAGGCAGTCGGACGGAACTTCGACTGTGCCTTGAAATCTATTTTGGATTTTAACCGGACGAAACTTCGCTAAATCCTTGAAAGATATTTTTCTACGATCAGACAAAATTCTGACCGCGTTTCAGAAAATGATTTTTAGTCGGACGGTGCTTCGACTGTATTTTTGATAGGAATGTTTTGAAATAGGTCGGACAGAGCTTCGACCGTTTTTTGAAAAAGATAAGATATTTTTGGTTTAGAAAATTCCAAAGAATATCAAGTGAACCGGCATGACCCGGGTCACAAGGCATTCCAATGATCCGATTCCGACAGCTACTGCAAGCTTTCACTTCGGACAACGGATCGAGGAATTTGTTTTTAAATTTTAAAGTATTTTTGTATTTTTCAGCCGGACAGAACTTTTACCGAAAAAATGTTTTTGTTATAAAATTACCGGAACATGTTTTAATCGGGCTTTTGGAAGAAGAACTGTTTTTACCAATCGGACAGAGCTTCGATTAGGTTTCGAAAATGAAATGCTTTTAAATAAATCGGACAGAGCTTCGACCATTTTTCTGAAAAAGATGAGATATGTTGGGTTTAGAAAATTCCAAAGAATATCAAGTGAACCGGCATGACCCGGGCCACAAGGCATTCCAGTGATCCGATTCCGACAGCTACTGCAAGCTTTCACTTCGGACAACGAATCGAGGAATTTGGTTTTGAATTTTAAAGTGTTTTTGTATTTTTCAGTCGGACAGAACTTCGACCGGAAAAATGTTTTTGTTATAAAATTGCCGGAACATGTTTTAACCGGACTTTCGGAAGAAGAATTGTTTTTACCAATCGGACAGAGCTTCGACTGGGTTTTGAAAATGAAATGCTTTTAAATTGGTCGGACAGGACTTCGACCGTTTTTCTAAAAAAATGAGATATTTTTGGTTTAGAAAATTCCAAAGAATATCAAGTGAACCGGCATGACCTGGGTCACAAGGCATTCCAGTGATCCGATTCCGACAGCTACTACAAGCTTTCACTTCGGACAACGGATCGAGGAATTTGATTTTATTTTTAAAGTGTTTTGATATTTTTCAGTCCGACAGAACTTCGACCGGAAAAATGTTTTCTGTGAAAATTGCCGGAATATGTTTTAACCGGGCTTTGGAAGAAGGATCGTTTTTACCAATCGGACAGAGTTTCGACTGGGTTTTGAAAATCGGGGGAGGGGATATTTATTTTTCTTGTCTTTTTAAATGTGGGAAAAATCCTCCCGGGATATCGAGTACTTCGGAAATGATCTGAGTCACAAGGCATTCCTTCGATCCATTTCTGACAGCTACTGCAAGCTTTCACTTCAGACAATGGATACCGGATTTTAATTTTGTTTGAAAGTGTTTTAGGGGAAATCGAAAGTTAATCGCTGAAGAGAGATAGAAATGATTATGCTGTAATATATATGTATGGACAGGATATATATAACCGAGCTGGATATAGTCCGAGCTAGACGTCAAGTATATATATAACCGAGCTCGATATATTCCAAGCTAGACGGCAACAAGTGATAAGATATCATATATAACTGAGCTGGATATATTCCGAGCTAGACGACAATAATTGATATGGTATTTTAAGGCGAAGACGTCTTTATGTTCTTCTCGTACGCGACAGCGGAGCCGGT
>NMUG010011168.1:0-10711 GCA_002855965.1 Monotropa hypopitys
TGTTGGAATTGATATGAACAGGCTAGGCCCTCTTGAGCCGATGCGGAATGGAATACCTGCATGAAATGAAATATTGGACAACATAACTAACGTAACGAATCCAATTTCAAACAACGAACTTGTGGGTAATGCGGGAATGAGTATACTTGTGGTTGTTGGATTCCTTTGCGAGAGATTGGGAAGTGGTTACTTGACTATGGTAGTAGTCTCGGTTGAGAGTTGGTGAGGTGGTGTGACTTGGGTCCTTGTGTGTTGACCGTGACTTGGGGTGGCACTCTTCTTGTTTGACCTTGGAGATACTCTTAGTCTCACTTCATTTGTGTATGTGTGGGTGTGTTGTGCCTTGGGTTGGCTCTTGGTCCCTTGGTTACAGTTGGGTGTGTGTGGGCGTGCGTTTTACTTCACTTTCCGCCCTACTTTACTTTCAGTTGCTTCACCCTTGGTTTACTCTGTTTAGACTAGCACTTTCTTGTGCACTCTTGTTAGACTTTAGTTGTTACCGTCACTGAGCTGTGTTTGCTCAGACCCACCTTTCTTTCTCTTTCCAGGATTGTACTGCAGGGTTTCTCTTGCAGGTTGACTTGGAGCTTGTCTTAGCTGTTGGTTCCGTTGGAGTTGCAAGCTTGGCTCTCCTTGGACCGTTGTTCTCTCTTTTTTAGTTTATAGGTTGTACTATTGTAGTGGTATTTCTCGTTACAGTTTGTGGCTAGTATTTTAGTGTACTCTCTTTCTTGTACTCTTGTAGTTTGTACATTGTATCAAGAAGAATGTAATGAGAAGTTCTACTGTATTGTGTTTGATTACTACTATTAACTCCCCATTGTTTTAATTATTGTATTTCAAAAAAAATGTTTCTCAAAATTTTGGGGCTGTTACAGTTGGTATCAGAGCTTTCGGTATGAATACCTTCGGACCGTGGGAAGACACCTAGTCTTCATGGGTTACTTAGGGTCATTACGGATGATATGATTGTCTCGTGTGCCTTGGAGCACCGTCTTTCTTGAGTTTGCTTCCGTAGAGTCATTGTGGTGTTCCGACTCCTTCTTGTGGTGTTGACTTTCTTTGGATGTTTGGGGAGATAAGTGTTGTTCCTCCCGCGAAGCTAGTGTTGAGTTTGAGGTTATGCTCTTGGGTACCTAGCTTTTTTGAGAATGTTAGTGTTGCTTCCGTTGTTCTATTGAGTTGGATATCCTTTTGATGGATGTTTAGTGGAGATTGTAACTTGTGGAAGAAATTAGTATGAGGATTGTGTGTTCCTCCTTGTCTTGAGGCATGAAATTAGATTTGGTTTGTGATCGTAAATTCTGTTTTGGGCTTCTGCTTGTACGAGTCAGGGTATGTTGAGGTTTGTCCTCCTATCTTTTTATGCGATAGTGCTATTTTGTTCCCAAATCCTGGATAATCTGTGCTTGATGATCATTTGTGGGTCATTTGTCTCTTGGATATCTTATGTCTTCCACTCAATGTTCGTTCTTTTCTGTCTTCAAGTGGTAATTTTCGTGTAGTAACGATGATTCTTTGTTGTTGCCAGTGTTTCGATGGCTCCTAGACGTGCTGTAAATCGGGTTCATCGTGGAGTTCCTACTCCTGAAGTGGTTGTGGAGGGTGATGCTCAACCTCGATTCGAGAAGTTTGCCGAAGGATTGGTGGCCGCCATTGTGGCAAGTGGTCAAAGAGCTGGTTTGTCCTTGGTCAGTGAAAGGGAACGCTATCGGTAGGTGGTTAGGGATTTCCTCCATTTCAATCCTCCCAAGTTTCGTGGATCCGAGAATCCGTTAGAGGCAAATCATTGGTTTGAAGAAATTCGCAAAATCTTGGAAGCGTTGTCAATCGACGAAGATTCTGTGCGAGTGTCTTTGGCTTCGGGTCAGTTGATTGGGGAAGCTGGCGAATGGCGGAGTTCCGTAGTAAAAAGTCGTGGCGTTCCTGGTTCTTCTTCCTCTTCGGTAGAGGGTATGTCATGGATTCAGTTCGAGGCAGTGTTCGATGCCCAATTCTTTCCAGAATCGTTTCGTGATGCGATGGGTTTGCAGTTCGAAAACCTGACGCAAGGTGACATGACGGTCACGCAGTATGCCACTAAGTTCTATTCCTTGTCACGTTTCGCGTTGGAGTTAGTCCATTCAGAAAATTAGAAGTTCCGAAGATTCAAAAGTGGTTTGCGTCCTGAGATTCAGCCACATGTTGTGGGTTTGCACATTCAGAATTACGCGTCCTTGTTGGAAAGCGCCAGAGCAGTGGAGTCGTGCCTTAGTTGTTTGCAGACGACGCCTAGAGTGGAGTCTTCTCACCATGTCGTTAGTCCGAGTTTGGGTTCGGCTGGGAATGTCAACAAGAAGCGAGATCATGATCGGGTGGACGTGTTTGGGAATCGTCGAGATGGCAGTTCATCATCTTCTTTGCGCAAGCCTGGGATGTCTTCAGCTTCTTAAATCTTGTGCCACAGATGTCATCAGGCAGGTCACTTTCATTCGCAGTGTACCGCGCCAGCGCCTCCTTCGAAGTCTTGTTACCGTTGCGGTGAGTTCGGTCACTTGGCAAGGGATTGCCCAAGTTAGTGAAGAACCGGATTGAAAAGTTGCGGATTCGTGGTATCTTGTTTGATCTCGTGGGAAGGTGTTGTTGTCCGTGACACCTTTGTTGAAGATTGTCTCTTGCTTTCCTTTTTATGCAAAACTTTGTTGTTGAACTCTATGTGCGTGTTTGCACATTTGGACTTTTGGGAATCGATTGTACTTTTGTTGTGGTGTGCATCTTTTGCTTTGTTGAGCACACTAGATTTTATTCCGGTTGAATGAAATGCTTGTTTGAGTTTCATACTTGTCGTTGGAAATCAATATTTTAGCGTGATTGGCAAAAATATGAATATACTTGTTGATTTATTTTTGGGATTCGGTATTTTTGCGTGATTGGCAAAGATCCATCTACTTGTAGTTGCTTCCTTTTGTGCCTTGAAAACATCTTGATGAGTATTGTTTGACTCTTGTCGTTGTTGTGGTTGAGGCATTTCATTTAGGTCTCATCATCTTGATTGTGCCCGGATTGTTCGTGTTGAAAATTGAATCGCGGTAAGAAGTCTTAACTTCTTTTTTTTGTTGTTCGCCTAGTCGTGGCATTCGTATCTATCATCGTAATCGTTAGCGGGGAGTGTTGAAATCTTTAAGGCGACGTGACGGGCGAAACCGTGGGAATGGGTATGAATGCATATTGAAAATTTTAGACTTGGTGTGAGTTTATGTTAAGTCATGTTGTTGGACTTAACATTTGCATACTTGGTGTAGCGTGCGTGTGTTTTTCTTTGGTTGTGGGGTGTAAGTTTGACGGGTGTGTATTGAATTGGGATGTGCCTTCGGCCGGGGCCTCTCAAAACGATCGCACATATCACTTTGTCATCACACCAGGATGCGTATATTTGTTGCATAGTGGATAAAAGACATGAATATGCATACGGGTTTGGGGTTGGTTGCGAATAATTTCTCGATTGCGGTTTGATATCTCGGCATACCTTTAGCTTGTTCGTGGTTTGGTGATGCTCACTTGCGCATTGGTGCATCTTTCTGGAAGCAATTTGGGCTCCTTGGGTGGATTCTATGTTTGATTGTGCGTGCTCGTGGCAATGGTGTGATGAAGGACGTTGTGCAACTCCCGTTAAAGTATTTTATTGGTGGACTTTCGGTCCTTTAGTGCGATTGGTTTGTGTCATCGTCTATCGATTCCGGTTAGTGTTGGGAAATTTGTTTCAAGCTAAGTGAAAGCTTGCCGTGCGTGGTCATTTATCGTAAAATGATTTCCTTCGTGGTGATGGTGTTTGGTGTTTAAATACCTTCAGGGTATTTTCGTTGATGGTTGCGAGTAAATTTCGAGGACGAAATTCTTATAAGAGGGGGAGTTTGTAACACTCCGCAAATTTTAGTTTTCGTTTCAACCGTTGTCGTATCGCTTGGAAGTCTCTTTGGAACCTTTCGGACTCTTTTAGGTCGAGTTTGGGCTTGTCGGGATGGCCAAAAACCATCAAGACTTCAAATTCTCAGATTTGAGGGAAGCTGCATCGATGCAAGCCTTGGTGCATCGATGCAACACACTTCAAGAACTCACTGCTCAGTTTTTAGCATAGTTGCATCGATGCAGGTTTTGGTGCACTGATGCAGGTAGGGGTTGCATCGATGTAAGGATTTGGTGCATCGATGCACCATCACTTCAGGACCTACTGTTCAGATTTTTACTCAGTTGCATCGATGCAGGTTTTGGTGCATCGATGCAGGGAGGGGTTGCATCGATGCAGGATTAGGTTGCATCGATGCAGCATGCTTATTTGGGATTCTAGAGAGGGGCTGCATCGATACAGGTTTTTGGTGCATCGATGCAACTGCTGTCTGACAGACTATCATTAAGGGCAAAGTTGTCTTTTCGCATGGGGTCCTATATATATGATTTGGCTCGAGTTTGGGGCATTCCAAACCCTATTTTTCTGTAGATTGTCCCCTCTCTCTACCTCCCTCTTCTCTCCCTCTCACTCTCTCTTCAAATCGTAGGTTCAATCGAACTCGGATGGAGTTTTGCGAAGGAGGAACGTTGTTCACCACGTCAAGAGCTTCTCGGCAACGTGCATATCGGACTCACTCACCGTCATTCATTGGTAAGTCGATTTCTAGAAATGGGTTTCTTGATTTGCGTCTTTAGTAAACGTTGTTGTACTCATCGTTGTGATCATTTTGGCATATATAGGTTCGCGAGTTTCCGGCGGCGACTTTTCCGGCGACTCTCCGGCGAGGTGACTCCGGTGATGATCAATGTGGGTAACTCTTAAATTCTACCTTGTGTGCGTAGATTGTGTTTGTTCTAGATTCACTCGTCGTCGTTTAATCATTCGATTAATTGTTGTTCGATTTCCCCCTTGAACTTGTGTTGTGTAGTCAATTTGTAAATCACTCGTTGGGTATTGGTTTGGGGAATCGTGGGAAATTCATGGGTTTGAGATGATTCGGAGATTCATAGGAACATTTGTGTGTTGTTGACTCTAAAATCCCTTGTGCGTGATAAGTGTTCGATGAAATGCCTTAGGGAGTTTGCAAGTGGTTTTTGATGGAATTGAGTCGTGATAAGTATTGTTGGGTTCCTACGAGAGCGAGTGAGACTTGTGTTGGTCTTGTGTATGGTACGAAGAGGTTTTGTGGTGATGATTACCCTTGGGTGAGAAATTGACTTAGGTGAGCGTGATTTGGGAAGATGGGCGAGTCTTGGGATATTGATTGTGTTGTGATTTGGGAAATCTTGGTAGAGTGAAATTACGGTTTGGTGGTTGTTTAAATGGCATGGTTGTCGTTGGGGTTTATTTGGTGAGTCATTTGTGAATAGATGACCTTCTTGGTTGAGTGTGTGTGTGCGGTTGATGTTTGACTTCCACGGTTGGGAAAATGGGGTTTGTCGCCATTGTTTGAATATCCTTGCGTTAGGATATTGTGGGGCGTGTCTTGTCCGCCCTTGTGTGGAAATGTGGAAGGTTGTGGGTAATGGAAACATCAATGGAAAATGGTAAACACACTCAATGAATGCAAGTTACCCAATGAAAGACAAATACGAAGGATGGATCCTACGAGGACTACCTTCTTGGAATCTTTGATCTTTCACCCAAATTCAATTGTAACAACCAACGATAAATGAAATGGTAAGTGATCTTGTTGTGTGTTGTCTTGGAGGAGGAATGCCCAAGCAACCGTGATTTTTGTTGTATGTTGTCTTGGAGGAGGAATGCCCAAGCAACTATGGTTTTGGTTGAGTGGGAGATACGCGTTCCTTTAAGTCGCGGAATACTAGATACGTCGGCAGGCGGGGTCTAGGAATAATCCTTTGGCCATAGGTGGGAGATACGAGTTCCCAGAAGTCTCGGAATTGACATGATACGTCGGCAGGAGGGATCATGGAAAAATCTCAACACTTGTGATTTGTTTGCCCTCCTTTTGAGGAGATTGGTGACCCGCTCCTTTAGGGGTCTTCCGGAAGGCAATGTTGGAATTGATATGAACAGGCTAGGCCCTCTTGAGCTGATGCGGAATGGAATACCTGCATGAAATGAAATATTGGACAAGATAACTAACGTAACGAATCCAAATTCAAACAACGAACTTGTGGGTAATGCGGGAATGGGTATACTTGTGGTTGTTGGATTCCTTTGCGAGAGATTGGGAAGTAGTTACTTGACTATGGTAGTAGTCTAGGTTGAGAGTTGGTGAGGTGGTGTGACTTGGGTCCTTGTGTGTTGACCGTGACTTGGGGTGGCACTCTTCTTGTTTGACCTTGGAGATACTCTTAGTCTCACTTCATTTGTGTATGTGTGGGTGTGTTGTGCCTTGGGTTGGCTCTTGGTCCCTTGGTTACAGTTGGGTGTGTGTGGGCATGCGTTTTACTTCACTTTCCGCCCTACTTTACTTTCAGTTACTTCACCCTTGGTTTACTCTGTTTAGACTTGCACTTTCTTGTGCACTCTTGTTAGACTTTAGTTGTTACCGTCACTGAGCTGTGTTTGCTCAGACCCACCTTTCTTTCTCTTTCCAAGATTGTACTGCAGGGTTTCTCTTGCAGGTTGACTTGGAGCTTGTCTTAGATGTTGGTTCCGTTGGAGTTGCAAGCTTGGCTCTCCTTGGACCGCTGTTCTCTCTTTTTTAGTTTACAGGTTGTACTGTTGTAGTGGTACTTTCTCATTACAGTTTGTGGCTAGTAGTTTAGTGTACTCTCTTTCTTGTACTCTTGTAGTTTGTACATTGTATCAAGAAGAATGTAATGACAAGTTCTACTGTATTGTGTTTGATTACTACTATTAACTTCCCATTGTTTTAATTATTGTATTTCAAAAAAAATGTTACTCACTAGAGAACCCAACAATCCAAGTATCCTTATATCCCCATCACCCTCAAGTTTATTGTTATAGTTTGGGATTCACAGTATTGTTTATGATCTTGAATATTGGAGGTATACATTCCGTCATTTTTCCCCACCTTGGCCCACCCAAGGGGTACAACAATATTTTCATCACGAACTGATTGTTTCATTCCAATATTCATTTCCGGCCTACTCCTGAACAAGTGAGTCGCCAACCTCCCCTAGACAAGGGCGAGTAGAACACATGTGTTAAGCATTTTTCCAGGATCCCGCTTGCCGACGTATCCAATATATTCCGAGACTTTCGGGAACTCGTATCTCCCACCTATGGCCAAAGAATCTTATTCCTAGATTGTCACCCGTCAGTGACATCCAGTAATTCCACGACTCCAAGAACGCGTATCTCCCACTTAACACGAATAGAGTTGTTGGGGCTGCCATCCCCCAAGTCAACATTCCCACACACTTACACTTCCTCACTATTTGTGAGTTTAGGTGGATGATTAAGGGTTGGCTAAGGGTGGTCCTCGTGGGATCCATCCCTTGTATTGGTCGTTTATTACGTTCATTGAATTCATTAAGTCATGAATGATTTCCGGTGATATTTTCCCACATTTCCACATTTCCATCAGTTACAAGGGCAAGCCATACCGACTAATCCCCTCATCAAGTACTAGGGAAATTTACCCTCAACATACCACACTACCACAATCACTCAAGAATTCTCCGAACATCGAACGATACACAAAAATCTCCAAATTGACCAACCCATCCGTATTGAAAACCACCAACACCCACATTCGGCGAACACTTCCAATATCTCTGCAATTCACCTCATTACCAATCAATGATGGCCCAAGTAGATCGTACACACCCTTACACGCCCCTGACAATGGTTTGACACGACCAAAGCTACCGAAACGCACCTCAAGGACCATTCGGGCATTTTGTCAAACACCTAGAACGCATGAACTTCAAGGGTGTCTAATGTCGACGAAACACTTAGTTGAACCTCAATATCATCACTAAACTATAGGAATATCGTCTGGCCCCACCCGACACCGATCGACACGAATCAAGGACCAACGATTACACGAGGTAAAAAATAGGAACAATCAAACGACGAAACATGAAACGGAATACGCACACCCACGCACACTAAGTAGGAGTTAGAGATTACCCACCGGAGAGTCACCGGCCAAGTCACCGGAGAGGTCACCGGAAAACGCCCATTGCGCCACTGCGATCCAAACCCGTCGTTACGAATTTCTCGCCGCACCCTTCAACGTTCCTCCAAGAAACAACCTAAGAAATCCAATCATTAGCCAACAATGGAGGAGAGAGAAGATGAGAGCTTGGGTTAGAGAGAGGAGAATACTTACCGAATCGGAACGATCCGAGACCATAGGTGCAAAGCCCTCGCCGAGCTCTTCGATGTTTGGGAAGGCGGGAAGGCTTGAATCTAAGGGGTTTGAGTGTTAGAGAAGAGAGAAGAGAGAGAATAGGGTTTAGGTTGAAACAAATTCGGAGGAGAGAGAGAGGGAATGAGTTTGGTTCGGCCAAAATGAGAAAATCCCAAATTAAAATGCAAATCCCCGAACCGCCATCCGGACGAGCTCCCCGCCGTTCGGACGAGAACCCAATTTCTTCCGGACAAGACCCAACCTCGTCCGGACAAGACCTCCTGAACCACCACCCAGCCCTCACTGCTCACTCGTCCAGAAGGACTCCCTTCCTTGTCCGGACGAGGGACCTGCTGAAGTGCCGAAACGCTACCGAATCGATCCCGAACCTTCCCGACGCAATCCCTAACACTTCTTCAAACTTCTAGACACCTAACAAACATTCTAAGGTCACTCCCATGCCTTCCTCAAGCCCACAATCATTTCCACGATCCAAGAACAACTCACGGGTTTACCCGAACACTTCGAAACCGAACGCATCCTATGACGAGGATTTCTAATGCTGCGAACTCACTTAAAATGATTTGAGATGATCTTAGGTGTGTCAAGACACAACCACGATCCCAACAACATGATGATTGGAAATTTCGACAATCGGCTAACTTTGAAGAAAATGAAATAAATCCCAAATTTTGATTTATTAAATTTATTGGAACGGATGGAAAATACTTAAATTTTCTGGAGTGTGACAAACTACCCTCCTTACAAAAATTTCGTCCTCGAAATTTCTAAGGTGAAGGTCACGGGGCAACGAAGAACGAATGAGTTCTCGCTAAAAACAATCGCACAAGAAATACGCAACGAGGATTTAGACGACACACTTCCCACTTCTTCTCAAGAATGCACCAAAACGGAGTTTTAGATAACCTTCTTACCTGAAAACAAGCCCAACGAACATCCCACAAAATGATCGGCGACAAGGGAAAACTGAAAATACGCATGATCATCAACAAGAAACGCGAGAATTTATAAGAAAAAGAGGAATTTCCACCCTTCCCACACGATTATTCATCGCCCAAACAAGAAAAGCATGAATTGTCAAGGCAGGAGTGAAGTATCGAGAGTCAAACCGTGAGGACAATTCCTAGAAAATTTCTACAAAAATTCACGGGGGCATCACAACATGCTATGAATAAGCAAAAAGGGACGGGAAAGTGCCAAAACATCAAGGATACGGAGGGACACACCGCGGACACGCCGAAGACACGCGGACATGCCAGGATACGATACGGATACTCCGATTTTTCCAAATTATTTTCCAGAATTTTACGAAAAGCAAAGAAGCGATTTTTCAACCATCTCAAGGACATCCATGAATTCGTCGCCACAAACGCGCGAAACAATCCCGGGGATACATTTTCGAACAAGATAGTAACAATCCAACCGATTCGAAAGAGCATTCGAAAGCAAGACAAGCCACAAGGGATGGTCACACAACAACCGTGGCATCCGAATCAACCCAAACAACCACAACGCCACAAAAAGAAGAACTCAACAACCAACACCTCACAAACCAACCCGCACGCACCTAGCACGGTACCAGAATGACTAAGAAGTTTGATTTGAGATGTGCTAGCCAGTCACCTTCTCAAAACAATCCTTCATAGTCATTCCTACACCACATGACACGGACTACACACACACCGGTCATGTCAAACCTCGCCAAGAACTAAGTCGGTGCAGTCGACTTCAAAGAGACACATATATTCTATCCCAACGCTCGCAACATAGCTGCACAACACAAAGGTACATCCGTCTCACTGACCACACCAACCGCGAACCAAACCCACAATATACTCTCCTATAAAATCCAGTTGGTAACCACGACGCCGAACAAGAGTGTCCAAGCACAAAAGGACACGGCAAACAAGAAATGACACCAAGTCGGATTCACGAAGCAACACGGTCAACAACAAACGTGTGCAAGATCAACAAGCTAACACATGAGAGTGCGAACAATGGAAATGCGATTCCAAGAAATAAGATTCCGCCATAAGGACGAACTTCTGCACGAGAGACAAACAGCGCACTGCTACCCCACAAGTGCCAAGACCTAGAATATTCCGCGAGTCATCGAGAGATAGACGACGAAGGATGATTACAACGCTGAGAGTCCCAGAAAGAGGAGTTAGAAGATTTTCCAACAACAAGCAGCTTTTGAGAACATCAACCATGCCAAGGCAACTCAGGACAATCGCGAGAGTACCAAACAAAGAATAGGAACGGTCAACACCAATTCATTGCCGAGACAAGAAGACATCATCATCGAGTATAGAGGAGCACCAACGCAATCAGATGACATCACCGCGAAGGATGGATAGGAACCATCCATAACCCAAAGCCAAGAAACTGACCACACCATGGTCAAACTC
>NMUG010011169.1:0-10711 GCA_002855965.1 Monotropa hypopitys
TTTGTAGGCTCTGTAGTTGGTAGTGAGGTGGCCCTTCTCCCTGTGGTAGGAGCACCTGAATTTGTCGTTGCCGCCTCTCTAGGCCCCCAACCGCTTCTCCAGCCATCTGAAGTATGGCTCCTTTTCGATTTTGCGAAGGAGCATGAAAGTTGGCTGCTTGAAGACAGTGGTGTGGGCCACATACTCGTACGACTTGTAGGTCCGAGGCTCCCCTGGCTGGACAGTGTTGGTCTCTTTCCTTCTGACCGAACTGTTGTTGTTGTTGGAGCCGTGGCTAGAGCGTTGTTCGGACTTGCTCCTCTCCTCCTTGGCCTCTTCCAACTTTGCGTGGAGCTCAATTCTGGCCATCAAATCTTCGAATTCTCGGATGGAATGGTCCATGACAAGTTTGAATGACGTCACTGCGATTTTTTGATCACATTCTTCAATTTCGTTGTAGAGATCCCAATACCGGGCTGCGTATTGACGCAGAGATTCTGACCTTGCTCGCCGAAGGCCGAGGAGGGAATCAACCTCTTTCTTCACTCTGGTGCTGGTGATGAACCGAGCCAGAAAGGCCGTTGAGAGGTCTCTCCATGAGGAGATGGACCCTGCTGGCAATCGGTCAAACCAGAGCAACCCAACCTCGCCTAGACTGGATGGAAACAACTTGCACATCAAGGCATCCTCCCCCAAATAGAGGGACATAATCTGCCGGAAGTGCACGATGTGGGTGTACGAATCCATTTCGGGATCGTATTTGTTGAACTTGTGGGCTGAGAAACCTGCCGAAGGCCTTGCAACTTCAATTTCTGGAGAGAATGGAGTGCAGGGGAATCTATCATGCCGACACGGATCATAGGTCCGAGCCGGTGAGATCTCCCTTCTCCTTATCTGGGAAACCTCCTGCTCTGAATGGGGTGCCTGGCTGTCTCCCTGGCCGTCGCGCCTCTGCCGCCTGGGTGGTGACTGTTCTCGTGATGGGCGGGGTCTCTGAGCCGCATTTGGGCTGAGGCGGTCAAAGACGGGTGGCAAGGGCCGACGAATTTCGGCTGAACGCTCTTCCTTGTACCGGGGAGGCGAGACTCGGCGCCTGATGCGACGATCCTCGTTAACCCTCTACCGGGCAGGGACTTCTTCCATCCTCCCCCTAGTCTGTTTAAAGCAGAGGACCTGAATTTCTCAGATTTGCTTCTCCTCTGGGAAGGCTCCTGATAGTCTCGGCTATCCTCGGCACGGCTGGGCGCTGGCGCCTCTTTTCTTTTCTCGGTTGCCTTCCGCAGGAGTGTCATCTCGTGCATGAGAGCGTCTATCTGCTGGTCCCTCCGTCCCAAGTCTCCCTCCAATTTGCAGATATATTGCCTCGTGGTGAGCTTGGCCAGGGGGTCGGGATAGTCGCTGGAGTGGATGCTCGCTTCGCCGACACGGGTGCGCTCAGGGGTACGGAGAGCAGAGTCCCCGGTCCTGGCCACCTCTTTTCCCTTGTTCCTTCTGCCATCAGACTGGTTGTCCTTGGAGTTTCGGTCTTTGGAGGTCATCTTCAAGCTCACAACAAAGATTTGAGTGTTTGAGAAAGGTTCCCCAGTAGAGTCGCCAATTGTTGGGGGGCAAGCCTTTCTAGCGGTGGTTTCCGGCTGTAAGCGGAGGAGATGAGCGGCTGGACCTAGCTGCAAAAGAGAGAAACGTTAGGCTACCGACAGATGTCGCCGATGGACCCTCCGATGGAAAAGTCAACAAGGGATTTGTAGAGAGAGAAAGCAAAGTGGTAGAGCTTGGGCTAGAGTGAGAAGGTGTACCTCTGCATTGAATGCTCTTTCCTATTTATAGATCTATCGGAGAGTGAGAGACATGCGCTTCGGTGCGGTTATGCTGCTGTGATGCGTCATGGGACAATGCGCATGTCCCCCTTGTGTGTCTGAGTGTGTGGCCGATCGGTCGGCTCCGACAGTGTCAGGCGACGACGCCTGACAGCATTGGGAGGCAGAAAAGCTGACGAAGCATGCCTGACATTCTACGGGAATTACGGGAAAGATGACTATTGTGTCAGGCGTGTGTCTACCATGTGCGCAAAACCCAGAATGCTGTCTCCGAGGGGATCTTTGTAACAAAAAATGTATTTGTCCTGTTCGGTTGAAGCGGCATGCTTCAGCTTAGCTGGTTGTTGATCGGGTCGTCCCTGGGCAATGAACCTTCTGTACAAAGTGACCCCGAGGGATCTTCCCATGTCAGCCCTTCTTCCGTTCGGCCGCATGACCTTGATTTCCTGTTGCTTTGGCTAAGCACCTCCTCTTGATTGTGAATCTCCTGGCCGGAGAGAGCCCCAGGGAGGCCCTGACGCCGGCTATGCACTGCTCGGACGACTGAGAACTGGCCTGTGTCACGGTCCTCACGGCAGAGGTCGTGTCTCCGGCCTCTTCACAGTTCAGACCCCAACAATAAGAAATGTTTTAAAGAATTTTATAATATTGAGACGAGTTAAAACTAATAAGTATTTTTACAAACTGAATTGTTTCCTCTAAGAGAATGATGCACATGTTTTATACAATAGTTAATCGCGAGGGTTACTATTGTGTAGGGTGGTTCTGTCTTTTTAAACTAATTCTATCATGAGTGATCTATTGCACAGTTTATGATGAAAAGTATATTTAAGTATCACATGATGATATGAACTTAATTTGAGTAGAGCATACGAAATTAATTTCATAAGTTTATCTTACAAGATTGAGAAATTAAGATTTACACTTTTAGTCGAGTTTATAATACGATGCTAGTTTACTTGAGTTTTTGTGAGCGTTTTAAATGACGGTCCGATATTTTGGCTGTAAAACAAATGGGGAAACAAAATTATATTTTGAGTCACTGTTAGTTCACTAGCATTATTTGCTAATAGTTCCCTTTTTATTTTACAGGTGCACGTTTGAGATGTTCTACTTGGATATGTGATATTTTCCTTTCCAGCATATGTTGTATTTGAGCCGGTTTGTCCTGGTATTATCATTGGTATGTAATAGTTAGTTAACTCTGGGGAATATTTTCAAGTTGTTGTAAAAAAAGAGTTTTTATTTCCGCTGTAAAAGATTTATTTAGCTCTCTAATTTTATTGAGAATTAAGATTTATATTTTTAAAAGGTATTTTTATAGAGGCCGTAGGTGGGCAAGCCACCGGCCGTGCCATGGATAGGATCTGTGGATGTGCCCTTTCGGGTTGCTGAACCAGATCCGGGTTGTGACAGGCTGTGGTGCCGCTTGACCGTATACTACCCCAGTATTGGGTGGTAGCGGTTGTGAAGATGACGGGTCGACCCCAGTTGACTGAACAGGAGACGGGTTCTCGTGTTGAGCCATCAGAGTTTCTATCATGGCCTGCAGGTTTTCAATTGTCCGACAGACAGCGAGATATTCTTCCATGGGGACTATCTGTAATTCCCGGGGAGTCTGGTTGTTTATTTCATCGGCCATTGCTCTAGCAAGGGATTGGGTAATCCTTCTGTCTGTATAATCTGGATGGGCCATGTCTGTACCTGTACGGTAACACTAAACTCGAATCAGTATACAAGAAAATGTTTCTGGAGGTATTGGAGAAGTACAGACTTCCTTTGAGACTTATAATTGAAGACGTGCCTCAGACGTGGAGTCTGAAGGGCAACCTTGGATTGTAAATCCTTGGGAGATTTTGAGATGACAAGTCCGTAATCTATTTTTGACCAATACCTCTAAAGACGCTGACAATTTATAATATTGAGCAGATATATGCAAGAGAAAGTCTTTGGGATGATTGGAGGCGTACGAACTTCCTTTTAAATTTAAAGTTCGAGGCGCACCTCGGATATGGAGTCTGGAGTATGATCTCGGATTTGTAAATTTATCGGGATATTTTTGAAAATGACAAGTCTGTAGCCTAATCTCGACCAATATCCCTAAAGACGCTAATTGTTTTTTTTGAAAATTTTGGTATTTAACAGATATGTATATAAGGCTTCCCCTCGGAATGTAAATATTTGCCCTAAAATAGTAAATAGGGTTTTGGCTTGACTCTATTATTGGCTTACTAGATGCAACATGTGGCTATGTTGGCTGATAAGGTTTAATGGCTCCCAAATATTCATACCTCTGGCCCCGTGAGGGTACCATTATAGAGTCGGTGATTTGGTTGGAGTGCCTCATTTCCGCCCCAGACTGTTTAGGGTTGCGTGGTTTACTGTCGGACCCCCGTATGGGTTTGAAGGGTAGCATCCATTTTGAGCAGTCATGACTTCCACCCAAAATAGAATATGATGCAAATGATGCATAAAAATCGTACTTATGCAATGTAAGTAAGTTTTTTATGAAAATGAGGGGAAATCATTTTTGCAGTTTATATCGTAAGCAAGATATAAGCAATAAGATAATTTCAGCGCGGCTAAAAATTTGTTTCGCAGAACCTTTTTACTTAGTAACGCACCCTGTAATCTTCCTAAAAAAGAATAAACAAGATGCACATCACTAATATAGACCGAGAAATCGTTGATTCTGAAATTTTGAAAGAAATTTATTTTTGAAAAAGGTTTCGCGAGCCGAAATCCTCGAAGTCCCCAGCGGAGTCGCCAGCTATCGTACCGAGAAATTTTTCCGTCCTTCCTCTCGTGGGAGGAGTCATTTTCCGGGACGGAAAAATCCGCACTGGTGGGATTGTTTGCCATTTTTTGAAAATGGGTGATGGTCTGAGTGTGCCAGTTTAAAATTTTTGGAGTCACCACTCGGCATCGAGTTGCGGTGTGCCAAGTCACTAGTATTTTATTTGAAAAGAATGTTTAATTTGATTTGAAAATGTGCCCTTTTGTTTGGAAAAGGTATCGCAAACTAGAAATTCGAAGTTTGGGGATTTAATTATGAATGGGGAAGGTGTTAGGCACCCACTCGCCCTTTTGGTACTTCTTTTTCAGAAATAAATTTCTTTTGAACCCTAAAATCAATTATTTTCTCGGCCAAGAGAAATGAATAACACTGATGTGTAATGCATATAATTGGATGGTAGGATTCTGCATTTATATAGTTTTTAACGGGCAGCATTTCAGTCCCGTTTGATTTCTGAAAGAGTTATGGGCGACATTTCGGCCCGGTTTTGATTTTGAAAGAGTTACGGGTAGCATTTTGGCCCGATTTTGATTTGAAGAAAGAATTTTGACGGACAGTCTGTTGGCCCGGTTTAAATTTGGAAAGAATCACGGGCGGCATTTCGGTCCGGTTTTGATAAGAAATGTTTATTCTTGAGCCGGACAGAACTTTGGCGAAAAATGGTTTTCCACGATCGGATAGAATTCCGACTGCGTTTGAGAAAACGGTTTTGTTTTATTAATTTAGTTTTATTTGTGACAGTCGGACAGCACTTCGATTGTGCTTTGAAAGCAAATTTGAGCTAGACAGAACTTCGACTGAAAAGTGATTTTCTATAGTCGGACAGAATTCTGACAGCGTTTGAAAGAATGATTTTGTATTTTTGGCGGTCGGACAGAAATTCGACAGGTTTTAAAATATTTATTTGTTTTGTTAATTTGTTTATTTTTGTTTGGAAGCTCCAAAGAATATTAAGTGATCCGATATGACCCGGGTTATAAAGTATTCTTTTAATCCGAGTCTGATAGCTACTGCAAGCTTTCACTTCAGAGTACAGATCGAGGAACTTTGTTTTTTTGATTTTCAAAGTGTTTTTGTATTTTTCAGTCAGACAGAGCTTCGACTGTGAAAAATAGTTTTTCTGTTTTTGGGTCGGACAGAGCTTCGACCGCAAAATGATTTTCATAAAGTGTTTGCTTTTTAAATTTGGAAATTCCACAGAATGTGTTGGTCTCGATATACTCGATGCAATGGACAACCAAGAGGGGGGAAATTGGTTTATTAACTAAAATGCCCAAATAAAAATTTCTTTCCAAATAGAGACTAATTTAGGCAAATTAGTGCGGAAGTGCAACTATTCTAAGTGTGATAAATATCACAAGTTCAAATACCAATCTAATAAAGCACCAAATGAATCCCTTTCGTTACATCTCAGGTTCTTGGGGTTTTAATGCCAAGAGGTCGAGATTTCCGGTTTTCAAATGGTTCTTAATAATTAGATAGATAAAGATACTTTGATATTAGAATTGAGAGCAAAGTGAATAGTGAAATGAAATGGAAATACTAGCACAATATGTAAGGGCAAGGAAAGTAAAGAAGTAAAGGTAATGACACAATGATTTTATAGTGGTTCGGTTAGGGATTGTCCAGGTCCCTAACTTTACATCCACTTCTCTTACCAATAAGTAAGAGTTCCACTATACCTTTACAACTTTCGGGTAGTTGTCAAACCCTTACAATAGTTGAGCTACTTCAAAGGAGGCTCCCTCCTTGTGATGCTTCACCGGTGCTCACCAACCGTTCCAACTTTGAGCTACTTCCCAAGGTGGCTCCCACCTTTCCAACTTTGAGCTACATCAAAGAAGGCTCCCTCCTTGTGACGCTTCAATGGTGCTCACTAACCGTTGCAAGTCCTTCCTTCTCTTAGGCTTGAATTTGACTTCAATGCTTTGATCTTCAAGTCTTCTTGCAAGCTTCTTTCAAAACTTGACTTCCAAAGTAAGCACAAATACAAGATAGTGTATGTGGAAGACAACCCCTTCCATAAGGTGAAATGAAAGGCACAAATGCTCACTAATGATATATAACTTTGAATGTGAGCTCTCTCTTAGAATATACAAAGTGTAAGACTACAATCTCTCTTCTAAAAATAACTTTACAAGTGTAAGAATAGAGAAAGAGAGATTCTAAAGCATTCTAGAGAGAATTAGAGTATGGAGGAGTGAAGTATAGATATAGGACATGTAGAAGTAAACTTCAACCCTTCCTTGGACCTCAAATGGCCCTTAAATAGCCACCAACCCAAAACTAGCCGTTTATAGCCGTTGGGTGGCATTGTTGTAAATATCTACAACTTAAAAATTGAAATCTGCACATTTTTACAAAGGTTGGTAGGGGACCGGTGGGCAACCGGTATGCCGGTTAGTGTAAAAATGTGATCTTTTGACAAAGGCCAACCTACTGCCCGATTTTGCACAAATCCGGTATGGGACCGGTATGCCGGCCGGCATACCACCCGGTATACCGGTTTGTGTACCGGTTAGACCAATTTGAAAGGATTTGAAAGCTAAAGCCCAATAACTCTATAGATTGGTCAAAATAACTTTGAATCAGTACTTTATAATTATCACAGGTTCCTTAAAAAAGATATTTGAACATATTTAAAGCATGATAAGGAACCATGATCAAATCATATAGTCTTAAGAGAAGTTTTGAAGAGTTTTAAAAACATTAAGCATCTAGCCAAAATTCAAACTTTTCAAATTTCCCATATAGTTGTTTTTCCCTCAATTTTTGTAATACCAACCTCAAATGATTTTCATGCTCCTCTTTTGATCGTGAGTAAACCAAAATATCATCAATAAAAATAATCACAAACGAGTCCAAATACGGTTTAAAGACTCTATTAATCAAGTCTATAAGTACCACCTGTGCATTGGTCAATCCAAATGGCATGACAAAGAATTCATAGTGCCCATATCTAGTTTTAAATGCATTCTTAGCTACATCACAACCCCTTACTTTTAACTGATGATAACCTAACTGCAAATCATTTTTGGAAAACACAGAAGCTCTCTGAAATTGGTGAAAGAGATCATCTATCTTGGGCAATGGATATTTATTTCTCACCATGGCTTTATTCAATTGCCTATAGTTAATACACATCCTCATAAACTCATCCTTCGTTTTCACAAACAATACGTGTGCTCCCCACAAGGACACACTAAGTGTCACGACCCATCCAGTTCATAGGATGAGTACATGACCGGCCAACAAGCAAGCTCTCTAAAGGCCTAAGATAAAGAGTTGAAAAATTTCTTAACAATTTAATTATGCAGAAGCGTGTGAACAAAAACCAGAGCAGTAAATAGATGTTCTCATTAATACATCATTATTACATCATCAAACTTGAACAGCTAGTACAACAGAAGGTATTACAACATCAGAAATCTCCAAAATAACTTATAAACATATGACTGCCAGCTCATTCCTCTTCTTGACCTGAAAATGGTTTTAGAAAACACATAAGCTATAAAGCTAGAGTGAATCGCTACATATTGCAGTACAAGTTTCGTGGATTAACAATCTTTCCTGCAAGATTAGATTCACAGACAAAATATAGCTCAAGGGCTCAATAGCGATAAAAATGCTTATCATAATTTCTCTTTTGCTGAAATCTCATACCAACCTGTATATTCATTTCTAAACACAATTTATCATTTCATAGATTGGCCTTTGTCGTATAGGCTCATTAATTGAAACATTTCATCATCTTCTTGCCCTTGTCGTATGAGCATTCATCATACAACATTCATACTTCCGCTTGTGTCGTATAAGCGTAATCATTCATGCTATTATGGTTGTGTCGTATAAGCATATTCATTTCGTAGCATTATGCTTCTGTCGTATAAGCATATCCTTTTATCAATAACATGCTTGTGTCGTATAAGCATTTACTGATATCTATGCCATATGCTTCTGTCGTATAAGCATTTCAACAATCTGCTCATATCTGTGCTTTTGTCGTATGAGCATCTTATTTCCGTTTCATCTCCATTTCAATTTCTTTTACTCTTTATTTCATTATAATCCCTGCCGTATGGATTTTCATAAAACAGTACATCAATCTATATTCCGAATTGTTCATACATGTGTAAATAAAAGTTTGTGCATAATCCACACTTCAAAATTCTTTTGGGAGATATCATATCATTTCGGGCTCAATAATCATAATCATATTTTTAAAGGAAATGCACTTGAAAATGTACGAGTAGAGCAGTATATAGAGATTCACCTGAATAGGATTTCTTAGGCTTCTAGATCTTCTTCATCTTTAATGAAAACTAGCCCAAATCTGGATAACAATTCACGCATCAACATTTAATAAAAGCTACTGCCCAAATAATATTGTCGAGCTGAGCTAACCGAAGCAAAGTCTACCGGAGACTTTTGTTCGGAGCTCAGTCTATCTGGATAACTCCTCCCGAGCTGCCAAACTTGATAGAGACTAAACTAAGCCTGACCGAAGGCCTTAACCGAGCATAAATTTAATGTTCTGCCCATAAATGAGCTGTTGGGGACTTAGGCTTACCAACTACTGCTCTGCCGAGCTGAAACACGGCCGCCTGGCTAATTGCCGAGGTGCCATGCTCTGGTCCGGATACCATTTTGATCAGAGTTAAATATACAGATTTTGAAGTTGGTTATAGGTCAAAAATGACCAGAGGACTGTTTAAAAGGTCTTGGGCCAATTTCCCGAACAACCAGAGTTGTTGTCGAGCTAATGAAGTCAAAGAACGACTGACTTCTGCCGAGCACAACTTGCTTCAGATAGAATGATTGTCAATCAATCAACACGTGTAAGGGAGTGCGGTCGGACTAATAAATGACTTGGCCGAACTAAAATAATGATCTGGGTATAAGCTTAGCCGAATGCTAGCTTTGTCGAGCAAGAAATAAATGGTTTATCGTTTTGGCTGAGCACAACTCTGCCGAGCAGAACGGCTGCGTATGTGAGCGACAATAATAGTGTGCAAGAAAACTCCGAATGAGTCTACCGAGCTGAAATTATTAAGGCTAGACTTGAATTTAAGTCTGCCGAGCAATAATCTAGCATTCTAGGGCCTTTGCCGAACACAAATGATAAAAGACAAGTGTTATACCTTTGGTCGAAGCTTAATGTGCCGAAGGTCAATGGATCTAAGCTAAACAGCTTTCCCAAACTGATTCTGAAGTAAAGGATGTCTTGCTGAGCTGTTCGGATGAAATGGGATCCTTGCCGAAGTGAAATGAGTCGTCTAGAAGTCTGAAGAATGATTGTCGAGCTGAACATAAACCTGACCGAAACTCAAACAATGTTTCTTAAGAGTTTTAGATGTACGGCTAAGGGTTGCTGAAGACTGGTTTGATGATTGAATGTGCGGCAGTTAGGTTGCCGAGCACTGGAGTATGAAAAACAAGCTTGCCGAGCTCCTGAAATGAGAGTTCATAGTCCTGCCGAACTGAATAGCTTCGGACAACTTTCTAGAGAGAGAAACAGAGAGTCTGGGTGTTCTCAAGTTGGTGTTGTACCAAAAACGAAGTGAATGGCTCGAGTATTTATAGTTTTGAGAAGAGAATATTAGTCCGGACGATGGCAGACATCCAAACGGCACCACTCACCAAAGGTAGGCCCCACCGGCCGCCAACCTTGGCTTCTAGCCAGCTGACCTCAGCCCACTCATCCGCACCTCCTTGTCTCCTTCTGCCGAAGTGAAATGTGACGTCAGCCCACTCAAAACTCTTGTCTCATATGACAGAGTGCCTGCCTAGTTGGACTGCCCACGTGGCCGTACTGCCATGTCTGAGTTGACCTGGCCGGACCTTCTCGTGGCCGGACCCCTAGGTCGTATGCCCACTGAGCTCGACAAACTGCTCAGCCGGACTCCCAACTTTCTTTTTCTTTCACTTAGACCCCTGGTTTAATTCTTTTCTATATCTCTATAACCTTTAAGACTATTTCAAGTTCCAAAAATTCATATTTGCTCAAATAAATATTAGAAATTTCTCCAAAAATTCCCAAGGATTTTATTTGCATCTTTAAATATTCTTATTTAATATTTTCTAGGATCAAGATCTCACACTAAGTCTAATAAAACCC
>NMUG010011170.1:0-10708 GCA_002855965.1 Monotropa hypopitys
AAATGAGAAGAAGAATATTATGATCACCTTTGAGAGAGTTCAAAAAGAGAGATATTCTCTTTTAGATGAAGTTGGCAATCTAATGCTTGAACTTTCTGATCTTGAAGAATCTAGAAGTGAGTGTGTGATAAATTTGGAAAAATGCAAATCTAAAATTTCTGAGTTAGAAAAAGATTTAGGAGTTGCTAGGAATGCTTTTAAGGAAATTCAAAGTCGTGACACTTTCAAATCTAACTCTTTTATTAAGGACAAGACTATTCTTAAGCCCGTGTTTTCTCCTAATTCTTTATATGTTGATAGTGAACATGTTCTTGTTGAAACCACTACTTCTAATGTTATGCCTCAAGATGATTCGAAGAAGAAAATCACGATTGGTAAATTAAAAACTATTTTGGCAAAGTCTTTTGAAATTAGAAACTCACCCATTCCAAAAGGAAAAGAAATAAAAAACGTGAATGAGTTGTGTTTTAAATCAAGCGAGTCTAGCATTAATCAACCTAGTTGTTCTACTACATCTAAGGTTCATTTTATTTGTCACTATTGTGGAATCCATGGTCATATTAGGCCATTCGCTCTTACATAGTTTATTTCTCTTACATATATTCTCTCTTGGTATTGTGATTCTTTGTTGTGTAAGATGGCTGAAGAAATTTAAGGGCTTATTTGAAAGAAGAAGGTGCAACATTGACTTTATTATAATTCGTGTTAACTCTATTTTGTAGGATTTGTCATTGTCTTCCTTCTATATTTTCAGTATTAGAATCATTCTTTAATTGGTATCATGTTAACAAATTGATACATTCAATTGGTATCACGTTTCTCTAGAATGATTAAATTAACAGGGAATATCTCACCTTATTGCATGGTTCTCTGCCTCATATGTTCGCTCAATGCTTTTATTGCTAATGTCATTATCTGGTTATTATTATTTGTGTTTTTCCTTGTTTTAGCTTGCTCTCATATCGGATACGTATCGGACACGTATTAGACTTTGTTTTTTCCCTATTGTCTTTCTGGACAAAAAAGGGAGAATATTTTGAGTGGGAGCTTTCTAATGTGTTTTATTGCAGGGATTTGGGAGTTGGAGGAGTTATTTTGGCTTTGTTATCACGTTTTGGTGCTTTTAATATTTGAAGGGAGTTCTTTCTTTACAGAGCTGTTTGTAACACCCTGAAAATTTAAACCATTTTTTTAATAATGGCATAGAGCACGGTAATAAATAATAAACGTACTATCACCATTCCCACATCATTTAAAATCACCAAAATATGAAAGACAAACACACACACAAGCAGGAATAAAAGGATAAAGTACAATTATTACAGACCCGGATGTTAACCTTTCCAAATAAAATAAAGTGTGAAAGTAAGTAAATGAGATAAAGCTCCTACAAGAGATATTGTCTTCAAAACCTTCAAAGGATGCAATGATGCCACTTCAAGCTAAGACACCAGGTCCTTATCTAAAAAGTAGAGAATTATTCAAAGTCTAATAAAGAGATATATATAAATGATGTATACACTAGTTGTGTGCATATGCAAGTGTACAGAAATAAAATGTCAAATGCATGCATAAGGATCCAATAAGTTATATGTGAGATTTCCGAAATGAATGACATTATTCTCATTTATGATTCCAATAGTCAAGTGTCAAAACAATTGACCTCCTCATCAAAATAAGGGTTTCCAAAAACATTTCCAATTACCTTATCTAAATAAGGCTCCAAATTATATAAATGTAAGTTTAGGCTATTTGTTCCGCGCTCGTAGCTCGTCAACTTACTAACCGTATAATTTCTCTTATTACCCGACACGACAGGAGGGTCTAGTCAAACTTCTATTGCGCAATGTCATGAATGCATAGCATTCAGGGATCAAAATTTATGAGATCAAAATCCCATAAATATAGCCATCTCAAGGATCGATATCCATTTTAAACCAACTATTTGATTTAAATTCATAATTGTCCAAAATTCCCAAATTTAGGCCCAATGGCCAAATTACAATAATTTTCAAGGGTATTAATATACCAATCTTCAATTCAACACCCCAATTTGATGTTTCCAAGGCTAAATCCCATTTTCTCCAAATTTGTTGAATAAAATCGAATTAGGGCTTCTAGTGAAATTTTGGGGGTTTTAAATTCTAGCTTCGAAATCATAAAATTGAAGTTAGGGGAATGTTATATACAGGGCCAATTGAGTCCTAGACCCAATACACATACGTTTGGAACCCGAAAAAAACCCTAGACATGTGCCACTCAAATTTATGCATAAAAAGAGGGGGAGAGAGACGCCTATAACATATATAATATAAGGTTAGAGTCACTCTACCTCTTTATATCAAAGTACAATACTCTAAGAGAGAGTTCTTCAAGTTTTCCACGTAGTTATGCCCACCAATACGTAGAGGGAGGTTAGGTGAGCAAGATTTGTGAAGGGTTTTGAGGCAAAAACCCTCAAACAAGGAGAGAAATGAGAGAGAGATGGGAGAGAGGAGAAAAAACATGAGAGAAAAGAGAGAGAGAGAGAGAGAGCTAGACGGCTGTTGGGGTGTGAAATGGAGTGTTAGATACGTAGGGTTTGATTTAAAAGGGTATATATATTATCTCAAACATAACCCAAAAATGCTCTTACTAAGGGTGCATATCAATATACAAGAGTTGTATATCGATATGTAACATGCTGTGAGACAGCCCAGAAACTTCCTATTTCGATATACCCTTAGTGGTATATCGAAATGCACACAAGGGGAAAATGCCCAGAGAGACCCTATTTCGATACACCCTACCGTGGTATATCAAAATGCATAAAAGGGAGGGAAGGACGAGAAGGATCCTATATCGATATGCACATAAGTGCATATCAAAATACTCTCAATTCGATATATAATCAGAAGGTTAACATTTCGATATACATCAACATGTATATCGAAATATGGCCAAAGAGGAAGGGAACAGTGGACCTTCATATCAAAATACACTCCAAGTGTATTTCAATATAGCAACTCACTGGAGGAAACCAAAGAAGGACCATTTCGATATACCCCCAAATGGTATATCAAAATATGGTCAAAGAAGGGGGAAGCAGACGGTGAGCATATCGAAATACACTCCAAGTGCATTTCAATATACAAGTCTATTATGGACAAATTATTGAGCAACATTTCAATATGCAACGACACTTGCATATCGAAATGTGACACTACCCAGCCACCTGCAACCCAACATATCAAAATACATAAGGGTTGGGGTTTTCGTACATTGAAATAGAGGGAGAAAAATAAAGAAGTATTCCAAATTGAAATGTGATTACCGAACACTTGCGGCAATCACCCGAACATCTATCAATACCCCAAATTGCCATATCGGGCATATCAACTCCTTGTGATTCAACAATCACCTCAGGGAGGCTTGGGAATTTCATGAGATCAAATAATTATTGATTTTCAATCGATAAAAAGGATATATATTTACAAGAATCAATAAAGGAACTTTCTCAAACAAAATTTAAGGAATTTAAATAAATCTTCTTGTGGATAATTAAAAAAATAACAGGAAATCATATTGGTAATTTCTAAACTGTTACAATCTATCCTCCTTAAAGGAATATCGTCCTCGAAATTGACAAGATCGAATAAAAGAAGGTACAACAAGATGAACAAAGGAATACACTAGGAATCAAGTAATTCCGGATATTGTTATTGAATTTCACGTTCTCGGTCCCAAGTTGCTTTTTCAATATTATGATTCTTCCAATGGACTTTGACGAGAGGAATGGTCTTTCCCTGCAATACTTTTCCCTTCAAATCCAAAATACAAACGGGACGTTCCTCATAAGGAATATCAGCCTCCAAAGAATAGATGACCAATTCAAGACTTGAGAATGATCGGGATAGTACTTATGTAGTATAGAAATATAGAATACATCATGAACGCTTGAGATTTGATACGGCAAGGCCAAACGATAAGCCACTTCCCCTATCCGTTCAATAATGTCAAAGGGTCCAATAAAACAAGGAGTTAATTTAGCCCTCTTACCAAAACGAGTGGTTCCACGACGAGGTGACACTTTCAAGAAAACATGATCACCTACCTCAAAAGATAAGGGACGACGACAGTTGTCTACATAACTCTTATTAAGGCTTTGGGCAGTCAATAAATGCTAGCAGATTAACTTGTTTTGCTCGGTGGTTTGATCGACGGTTCAGTACCTATATCTGCAACATTCCCCAATATCATACCAATAAATGGGTGACCGGCATGGTCTCCCATACAATGCTTTGAAAGGCACCATTCCAATACTTGATTAATAGCTATTGTTGTAAGCAAATTTGACGAGAGGCAAATGGTCACCCCAATTGCCCCGATAGTCTAATATACAAGCACGTAGCATGTCTTCCAAGGTTTGGATGGTGTGTTCTGATAATCCATCAGTTTGAGGATGAAACCCCGTACTAAAATGAAGTTCGGTGCCAAATGAATTCTGCAAGCTCTTCTAAAAATGAGAAGTGAAATGAGGGTCACAATCGGATACGATAGATGATGGTCTCACATGCAAATGGATGATTTCACAAATATATAACCGGCTGAAAGAATCCATAGACTGAGAAACCCGAATGGGTAGACAATGGGCTAACTTAGTCAATCTATCGACGACAACCCAAATAGCATCTTTACCATCATGCAATCTCGGCAAACCAAAAACGAAATCTATTGTGACATGTTCCGACTTCCACTCCAGAATGGGCAAAGGATAAAGAGTACCCACCGGACGCTAATGTTCGTCTTTAACTTGTTGGCAAATAAGACATCACTATACAAAATTTTCAACGTCATTCTTCATTCTGGACCACCAGAATTGTCGCCGTAAGTCATGGTACATCTTATTTCTTCCCAAATGGACTGCAAAAGGGGAGTGATGAAATTAATGGAGAATTTCCTGTCAGCATGACAAAGGAACAAACAACATGCCCTGATAACGAATGCTCAAATCTTCAAATACTGTCCAATCTTAAGGTGCCTTACCCTAAAGATACTTAGAACACATGATAGACATTTATTTGTCACTAACTTGTGCTTCCATAACTTTCTGAGATAACAAACAATGAACCGTCATGTTGTACAAGGTGACATTTTCCCCAACTTCTTCGGCATAATGTCCAAATTCTCTCAAGTCTTCCACGCACTTCCAGTCATGGATGGCTAGGCTAGCCAAGTGATAGGATCGTCAGCTGAACGCGTCGGCAACCACGTTAGCCTTACCTGGATGATAGTGCAACTCGAAATCATAATACTCAAGATGTTACATCCATCGATGCTGATGTATATTAAATTCTTTTTACATGAACAAGTACTTGACTCTTTTGGTCGAAGAAAACCTCAAATTTCTCACCATAGAGACATTCCTCTAACTTTTCAACGCAAAAATCACCACCGCAAACTCCAAATCATGTGTCAGATAGTTCTTCTCATAGATTTTCAACTGACGAGATCCATATGCCACGATTTTACCCACTTGTATCAACACACAACCCAATCTATCATACAAAGTATCACAATAAACAGTGTAGCCAATGCCTCTTTCTAGAACAATAAGAATAGGAGAAGAAGTCAATCGTCTTTTTAACTCCTCAAAAACAGTTTCACATGCCTCATCCCAAACAAAATAGATGTCCTCGCATGTAAGACGAGTTATAGAAGCTACAAGATGCGAGAAGCCGAGGACAAAGTGTCGATAATAACCCGCAAGACTGAGGAAACTACGAACTTCAAATACATTAGATGGTCTAGGCCAGGAAAGAATGGCCTCAATCTTGACTGGATCAATAGGAATACCATCTTGAGACACCACATATCCCAAGAACTGCACTTCAGAAAGCCAAAACTCATACTTACTGAGTTTGGCATAATGTTAATTATCACGCAGAAGATCAAGAACAATACGAAGATGAGCCTAGTGCTCTTCTACTAAAGTAGAATAGATAAGAATGTCATCCACAAATACCACCGCAAACTAGTCTAGGAATGGCCAGAAGATATGAGTCATGAGATCTATAAAAGTAGCCGGAGCATTGGTTAGCCCAAATGGCATAACCACAAACTCAAAGTGGCCATAACGAGTGTGAAAAGCAGGCTTAGAGACATCTTCTTCTCGAATGCACAACTGATGATAACCAGACCACAAATCTATTTTCGAGAAGCAAATAGAACTTTGTAGTTAATCGAAGAGATCGTCGATCATGGGCATAGGATAATGATTCTTGATAGTCACTCGGTTCAATTTGCGATAGTTAATACAAAGGCAGAGAGATCCATCATTCTTCTTAGCAAAGAGAGCAGACGCTCCCCAAGGAGAAGAACTCGGATGGATGAAACCTAATTCAAACAATTCTTCAATCTGGGACTTCAATTCTCTCAATTCGGCTGGAGCAAATTGGTATGGTAGAATAGAGATAGGAGAAGATCCAGGAATGATTCAAGAGAAACAATGGATGTGGATACAATTCAAGAAACAGTTATGTCCAAGCTAAAATATTGATTACTACAGAGGAAGAGAACATAAATGAAAAGATTGCCCTTGTGGTGAACAATGTGGAGTTTCAAGTCATGGTCACTGAAATGTCGTCCAGAAATATGCCCTATTCAAACTTTGTCAACACAACCTCCATGGCTAATGAGGTAGAAGATGAGTGTTACACGAAAATAGTAACTGGTTCTACCCCTAACAGACGTAACATAAATAACACAATGAATGGACAGAGTTCTAGAAAAGCAGTCTGTCAAATCTCAGAGCTCAGGGTCAGAAGTCAGAGGAAGGGTAAAGGTGTTGTCACTGCCACTCAAGACGAGGGGATGATTCATGGATCTTTTATGGGTGAAACTATGTTCATACCTAGCCTGGGTAGCCCAAGTAAGGTAGGCAGGTCTGAAGCATAATTCTGTGGGCCAACTTGTCTATCTCAAAATGCTAGCCCTGGCCTAGGAACTTTCAAACTCAATGTTCTCTCTAAATAAAACTCTATCATTCAGCTCCTATTGCCCAAATCTAATCAAGCCTGGAGCATCAACACAACACCAGGTATAAATTAGAAATCGGATCAAATGATAAGTGAAAACAGGAGAATTAGGAGGATGGAGACCTTAAACTCCTTAGGTTCTCCTATTGAAGGCTCCAAGTCCCCTAGTAGGCAAACCATTATTCAGCCCCTGCATTCGTGTGACCTAATATGTGTCTTACCTCCTTCAGAGTTAGGCTGGGTTGAGGAGTTATGGGCTACGAAAGATGTAGCCTCAAAAATTGGTATTTCACTCTTGGACTATGATGAAAATGGCATCCTAAAAATAATAGAGGATGAAGAATCAAGCAGGCCACAAAGAGGTCAATAAGCCAAATGACCAATGGTCAAGCGTACAGTCAAGATATCTTTGTTAATCTTATGTCTAGTCTTAAAATAATCTCCTGGAATGTTAGGGGTCTTGGAAGTTCCACAAAAAAAAAGGAATTTTAGAAACTAATAAGAGTTGAAAAGCCAGATATTTTACTTATTCAGGAGACTAAAACTGAAAATTTTACTCAAAGGGAAGCTGAAAGTTTATGGGGTTGCAATCTGGTGGGCTTTGAATTTTCCAAATCTTCAGGGTCCTCTGGAGGCATTCTATCTCTATGGGATAAATCTACTTTTAACCTATCTTCTTCCTTAGTCCATAAAAGTTACATTTTAATCAATGGTCTATTCTATGGTACTGATAGCCACATTTGTAACATTTATGCTCCTAACAATGCTACAATGAGATATGAAGTCTGGCAGGAGTTACAACTGCAAAAATCACTCTCAGATAAGCCTTGGATTATGGGTGGTGACTTTAACGAAGTTAGGTTTATTCAAGAAAGGAAAGGATGTCTTCAAATATCTATAAGCATGAAAGCATTCAACTCATTCTGTGAAAACATAGAACTATAAAACTTGCCCATGCAAGGAAGGCTTTATACATGGTCAAATTTTCGTGAAATAAGTGCTCATAGTAGGCTTGATAGATTCCTCCTATCTCATTAGTGGTTTGACCATTTCAACCTATCTCTATGGGGCCTCCCAAGATCTGTCTCTAATCACTGCCCAATTAAACTGGCTAGTGTTGACAGAGAATGGGGTCCTAAACCCTTTCGATATTTTAATGCCTGGCTAATAGACCCTTCATGTATGCAAGAAGCAAAGAGAGCTTGGGAGCTTTGCTCAAATGAGAAATGGGATGGCTTTTTTCTGTTGAAAGGATTGAAAGTCATGAAAGGGGCCTTAAAGCTATGGAAAACCAATTGCTTTGGATCCTTACAAAGCAGAATCAAAGAGGTGGAACTAAAATTATATGAACAAGACATGGAAGATGAAATTGGCATTCAGAACTCTGGTTCTCGATCTGTCAAACAGGGGCCGGTGGGTGACTTATGGCACTTGAGGAGGCTAGAGGAAAGTTCGTGGAGGCCGAAAGCCATAGTCAACTGAATCAATTTAAGAGATAAGAACACAAAATTCTTCCAAGCTATAGCAAATTGCCATTGTCGTAGAAACAAAATCTCATCAATCAGTGTTAATGGAAGGGTAATCACTATAGAACCTGTGCTCATTAATTTAGCTTAATTATTTAATTAAGGAATTAATAAGACTCTAATAAGGAGATTTAAATATTAAAATATAATAATAAATAAATAAAAATACCCAAAAAATAATTTTAAAAGCTTGAAAATATTAAATGAGAATTTTAGAAATTTTCCTGGAATTTTAGGGGTTAAAATATAAGAAATCAGATTTTTGGGAAAAGAGCTCCAGATACCGGTATCTTGGAAGCCCAAGATACCGATATCTTGGACTTCGAGAATTGCTGCAGAAGTAGCCATGGCAAAAAAGTCGAAGAGGCTGTGTCGATGTAAACGAGTATATTGATGTTTGTATCTTTTCAGGTATTGACTGGAACCCAAATCAAAGAGTTAGATGTTGGAAATCATCCATTAGACTGCCATTAAAAATGCTATTACTATATGTATCAAATCCAAATCGTATCAGAACCCCCCAATTTCTCCAAACCCTCTGCAAACTCCAAATTCGTTTTTGAGAGAGAGAGAGAGAGAGATAGGTCCTTTGAGAGTTAGAAAAGTATTGTAAAGCTTAGGAAGCTGCTAATCGGGTTGGAATCGTATAGGAATTGAAGGTATTCATCGATGAAGACGATGAACAGTGTTTAGGCAAATCCCCTTCTTTGCAAATCCAAAAATCATTTCAATACATCACCATTAGAGGTATTCTTCATGTTTCAACTTATGCAATAGGTCACTCTCATCCTTAAGAGTATATAGGAATTTACCTCGTCGAATTTGGTTAAGTTTTGAGGGGTTTTCGACCCCTGGAACCTCTATTGTTGCTGTCTCGAAGGTCCGCAGAAAACCCTAGATACCGATATCTTGGTTTTCCTAGATACTGGTATCTCAGTAATGAGGCCGTGCGGTATCTTGGAAATCATAGAAACTAGTATTTGAGTTTCTCCTTAGAAACCGGTATCTTAGCATCCCTAGATACCGGTATCTTAGTAGGTTTGGCTCGCGGTATCTAGAGACCTTAGCAAATTGATATCTTGAGTTTTCTCTAGAAACTGATATCTTAGTCCCTTAGATACCAGTATCTTGGTATTCATTCAGTAGTATCTTTAATTCTGTCAAACCAATATCTTCATAAGTTGACCTAGATACCGATATCTTAGTGGCTTAGAAACCGATATCTTAAGTAGTCTGTAGAAACTGATATCTAAGGCTTTTCAAACTTGTATCTTATCAGTCCTTAGATACTGATATCTTAGCAGTCTAAGATATCGATATCTAACAGTTTTCATAAAAATGGCCAGATTTGATTATTGAGCAGAAAAAGTAGAAAAATTATGGAATTTTGTAAAAACAGAATATTTCATAAAATAAATGTTTTATGTTCCTAATTAAAGATTATTATTTAAATAGGTTCGGATCCATCACCATCCACAGCCGCAGAAAAAGGGAAGAATATTGCTTAATCAATATGAGTATATTTAAGAGCTTTATAGATAAGTTAGTAAATAATATAAAAAGAATTTTTCTATAAAGTTAGTATTTTCGTGGAAAAAGAAAAGGATTTGTGAAAAGTATCACTTTTGAAACGATGGTTGGAAGAGAGAAATATGGAAATATGGTTTTTGTATAAGATACTGAAAATAATGGAAAGAAAGAGGAATATGGAAAAAGGTTTTCATGTTATTCTTTAAAAAGTATTTTGTCAGAGCTATCATATTTATATAGCCTTGAAACCTACCTCGGGGTTTATGTCGAGGAGTTGTTACTGGCCTATAAGGCAATGAGATTCAGATATATATATATATGCACCTGGAGGTTGGGTGCTAGTACCTTACCGCTGGGAGGTGGAGTGGCCCTCGAAACTTATTACCTGTGTATTCATCAGGCATGTTTATTTGGGCGACAAATCTGGAAATAACGTTGGTCAATGGAATTGAATGACTCATGGCTATACTACTACTATTATTATTATATATTATATATAAGTGGAATGCAAAGAAAGGAAAAATGTGAAAAGATTCTTAATTCAATCTTATAATAGAGATGGATCAATATCGGATCCGATAGAAGTGGAATTGTAAAAGATTTGTTGGAAAAATCACATATTGAGATATATATATA
>NMUG010011171.1:0-10710 GCA_002855965.1 Monotropa hypopitys
CTTGACCTTTTCCCTTATCCATCAACAATTGCTTGATTCCGGACATCAGTTCTTCGTGCATCGAGATGAGGCTCTGTTTGAATTCTGTTTTGTTGGATGCAATTTCCGCTTGCATGAACAGCATTGTTGATTCAATTGTGTGGAATTTTTCGTTAATCTCACGGTCAGTAGACATTCTGAGCTGCTATGGATGATCTATGGCGAGTGGGAAAAAAATTTGGGTTCAATTGGATCGTTCTCCTCGGTAATCGATTGGCTCTGTTTCCAGGAACTGAATAGAGTGACGGAGGAGGAAGATGAGAGAGAGACGAGGTGAATCACAGAAGTTTGAGAAGAGAAATTCAGAGAAATCAGATACAAGCGTTGCAGCTGAATTGAAGGAAAACGAAGGGAGATGAGAGAGAATGTAGATGAATGGCAGCAGTTAGAGAAGAATTCAGAGAAAATCGCAACAATCTCAGAGAAGCTTGAGAGAGAGAAAAAATTGGGTCCGAATCGTTGCTCTGATACCAATTGTCAGATTCAGCTCTGACTAGGACCTTCCTTGGCAGGAGAAACCCAGAATTGATGAAGAAAGGGGGAGAATCGATAGCAGAAAAGAGGGATTAGGAGAGAAGTTCACTTCAGAAGAATAAGAAAAGGGCAGGAGGGAGAGAGAAGAGGCAATTACGCAAGCCTTAGAAGAGAGAAAAGCTCAGAATATCATTCAGGTAATTCATGATCGCATACAACTTCCCTGTACTCTATTTATACTATTTTAGTTATGACTTCTAAGAGCATCTCTAGTGCATTAGTTAATGGCATAGTTAGCAAATAGCTAACTGATTTTAACTAGCCACAACACAAATTTCATCTTCAATGCAATTAGTTAAGTTGTTGTTAACTAAGAAAAATGTTAACAATATTGCTAACTGTGGATAGCATTCTAGCTAACATTTTATGGGACCCACACCAAGAGAGGAGAGAGAGGGGGGAGGGAAGAGGTAGGCCAACCCAAAAATCTGATGTGTTTGCTAGTCATTGCTAGTGCATAGTATGAGACTTGTGTGTGCTAAATTAGCAACACTTTAACACACAAATTAAGAGCCCACATATGCTTAGGTGTACACTTTAAAGTACACTTTAGCTAACAATTTTTAACGAGTGCACTAGAGATGCTCTAACTAAACTAAAAGATCAGATTCCCTTCCCACGTGATTGTAATCACAATTGGGAAAAAGACAAAAAGGAAAATAACAAACTAACAACACTAACAAACTCTTACTCAAGTCACCCTACACATTTATTCATGACAAACAACCACAGCTTCACGCTTCACGCCTCAGAAGAGCACCGCGATAGAGAGCAATTTGGTGGTTCTGCGAGAAAGGTTCCAGCATAGACATCGGATGCAGGCGACCGACGCAGGCAAGCTACGGATGCAGCCAACCGATGCAGTCGACCGAGATGCTCTCGCTCTGTATTGCTCTGAATCTCTTTGTATTTCTGTATCATTCTGTATTTTCTGTTTTGGTTTTCACTTCAGGACAAAAACAGAACAAAACTTTCTTTTATTGGTTTAAGATCGACAATCATTCATAAACCCTCTGATTAGAGGCATAAAAAAATATATAAGGGAAAAACAAGTAGATGAGATCTAAACCCATTTTTTTTAAAAAATGGGCGACTGTGTGAACATGTATGTGAGTAACAAAAGAAATGAACAATAAAAGAATGATTTCCATGGAAAATGATTCGGCACGGAAAACTCAATGTTTTTAAGGCCTGCTGGGTCGTTCCAGAGGGCTTGAAGCTTCGAGGTCGCCATGATCGCTCGGTCCCTCCTTTTTTCCTGGTCATTAATCTTAGGTTGAAATTTTGTGGCGATTTGCCTTTTTTTTATTCCTTTGTTTTATTAAAATGTATTGTATATTTGTATGTTATTTTGTGAATTATTATTGGGAGACTTGGCGATATATCATTCGTATTATCAATTTTTAGCTCAAGAACAATTTTAACTTAAAATAAATTTTGAGAAGTCAAAATAAAATTTAGAATTTTATTAAATAAAATTACTCTCACCATCATCACATCACTTTCTTCTCACAAACACTACTTTAATTGTGTTTAGCAATTATCAATACCGAAAAATCAATTACAATAAACAACTAAAAAATCAAAATCAAATATATTGAAAAAAGGGTTTGGGGGTATACAGAAATCAAAATCAAACATATTTAAAAATAATAGTTGTGAAATTTAACTAACATTCATACTAATATCTATATAATAAAGAAGAAATAATTCCATTGCAAAAGCCACAAGCTGGGACCAAAGCCAGACCACGGGAAAACACCCCTTTTGCATTTTCCAACCAATTTTCACTTTTTAGTTAGAAGACTACAATTTTTCCATCCCAAGAGAATCTTCAATGTAACATGTAAAATTGGTAGACAAGACAATGATTTCATTTTGATCTTTTTTATTTACTTACAACTTATAATTTTGTGTTTTATGATAAATTGGGTGATATAACATGTAAGTACTATTTTTTGTAGTGCCGAAGGCACGTGTCATGCAATGATTTCACGAATCAAGTGTCGAAGTCATGTTCAAGTGCCTTCAGGCATGGGCAATCATATATATATATTAGGGAAATTTTTTGTGCTGATGTTTCAATGTGGTTAAATGCGACAATGTGGCAATGTGTGGCTTCTATTCCCTCTCTACCTCCTGCGAAATTTTTTGTGCTGATGTTTCCAATTTTAAACAGGTGTTTTGGTGTAGATTTTTTTGTAGATCAAGTTATGGTTCATTTTCATACTTACATGTAAAACAATTTGTAATAGAGCAAATAATTACAATTCATTGGTTCTTTCTATTTTGATTTACAATTGGTTGTGTATAATACATTTGTCGTCCCGATGTCGCAATGAATAGTTCGTTGTGGCGGGGTAAATCATATGGTTGCAACTATGACGACAATCTGAGCCACAGGTTAGACGGTTGAGATTATTATTACCACCTGTCACTATGATCATTTTGATGTTTGTGTCGTGTTTGGGAGTGAGTCGTATTTGGGAGTAACACCTGAAATTTTGTCATACCCTTAGGTATTATGTTGCACTTTCGATTCTGTCGCCCCATGCTATCGACACGTGGTATACCAAAAATATGGATCGAGTGTCCGTCATTCATCATGAGCGTCGAAACCACTCCAAAATGTCAAAATCAAGAGTCAGAGTCAAAGACACTACTAACACTCAAAGTTTTATCGTGTTCTTATATATTATGTTGCGCTTTCTATTCTGTCGCCCCGTGCCATCGACACAGTATAAATCAAAAATTCGGATCGAGTGTCCGTCACTCATAATGAGTGCCGAAGGCACTCCAATGTGTCGAATGCACGAATCAGTGACTAATGCACTACTAATACTCGAAGTTTCATCGTACCATTATGTATTGTGTTACACTTTTAGATTATTGAGTGCCAACGGCACGGGCAATACACTAGTATACTAACATGGTACAATGGTACAAAGAGTACAAGGAAGCAGAAGAACAATAAAAATAATAACTAACTACAATATCTACAAGGATAAAAAAACTAAAAGTGTAAGGTAGTGACAACCTCCAAAGAAAATCCTACAGATACTCCAAGTTCTCCAATCGACAATCCTCTTATTACTGCAACACAGAACACTGGGGGAAAAGGGAAGAGGATCTGAGCTATCCACGCGCTCAGTAGAAAAACCCCTAACTACTTACAAGCATGCATATGGTGGGGTGTGTGCCCAAGTGTCCACATACAAGATGTGACAAGCCAAAAAAACCCAAGACTTATGATATTCAGATATATCCTCAATTTACAACGGACATAAGAATGTCACCAACAATGAATGTAGACTCTAATCCTTATTGCCAAATGAACACAAGATGAAGGTCTCTAAGATCCAACCAACGTGGACTGTGACCCAAACACAAGTCCAACCTTCACTACTAGGGCAAGACAACCATAAGGGCTTACTTGAAGGGCCCAATAGACCATACCACCAAGATCTCACTTACAAACTCATTCCAAAATCCTCTTTCAACCTTATACATTGTTATGGATTGGATTCACATGTAACATTGAGATATTTGAATGATTGAAGTAAGTTTTCCAATTCTCTCAATCTTGATGAAACAAGGGAGCCATATACATCTACCTTGACGAAACAAGGTATAGCCAATTTTCATTTATTATTAAGTTGTTTTACTGCATATTCCTATCTTGACAAAACAAGAGGGTCACATGTCTCGACCTTGACAAAACAAGGGAGTAATCAATGTGCTAAGTTGTCCTGGAACCCACTGGCCAGTGCTTCCAGTCTATTCTGAGACTTATATGGGAACTCGTATCTCCCCTTTTGGCCAAAGACTTATTTTCTAGATCCTCATCCGTTAGTAATCACTAGAGATTCCATGACTTACGAGAATACGTATCTTCCCACTTAACACGTTTAAAAGTGATCGATATCACCTTGGGCACTAAATATCCAATATCCTCATTCATACAATAGTATCTCTTTCATTTCATTTGTGAATTATGGGTCAAAGATTCAAGATTTAGTATAGGTAGCTCTCGTAGGGCACATTCCCCATATTTGACATACATTAAATATGTTGAATCGATTGTTTAGTTTTTCAAGTCACCGCTCAACCTTGACGATATCAAGGGAGACAATCATTTCATTCAATGTCTTTCACCTTGACGATATCAAGGGAGGCCATGACAATCGTCACAACATTAAGGAACTACTTCATTTTATCATGTTTTCACTCATTGACTCCCAAATCAAGTCAAGACACCATATTGCATGGGGGGAGTTTCTAATAATTCCAGGAACTCTATTTCCCATCAAACACACCTAGGCAAACCATAACAATCCCAATTTCACTTCAATGCCTAACTTAGAAAAATTACTGAATACATGTGACCTCGTGATACTGGGGTGCTGGGAGGAACTTTCCGGTCGTTGATAAATGGAAAAGTCTATCCAGATGTTAATTATTTATAAAGAAGGAAATAAACACTCTAACTAGTAAAGTGGATAAGTCCAAGGTCGATCCACAGGAAAATAATGGAGTTGAAGATAATTGCTTGATATAAAAGTTTGGTTTTGTAGGCAGAGGTGGTAGGTCGCTAGCTTTTTGTTTTTAATTTATAGAACTTAACAAACTAATGCATAAGAAGAAATGAAGAAAACTAATTAAACTAAGTGGAATAGCTACGGGGATTCTAACACCTCACCTAGGCCATGCTAGACTACTCCAATTCCCATGATAATACGAAGGAGGGATCACGGCATAGGATCTTCTACGGAATATTTCACTATCAAGAACATGTCACGGATCAAGAGATGACACAGGGACTAGAATTCAGTTCTCTAGACTGACTTACACTCATCAGGCGACATGCTCAAAGCACGAAGTTTACATGGCACAAACTGTCAAGGAGGTCGACAACCCTTGGTTGGACCCGAGGTGAGAGCCACATGCCCCTAACCCCTATGCTACCTCAAGACAACAACTCTCTATAAGCATGGGTGGTTTTTAGGTGAATTCGTTCACTTAGGCATTTTGTCGAACACCTAGCGGAACATCGCTACAGGTATAGGTCGTGCCATCTTATGACGACCTATCAAATAGATTAACACCGCTTGATTAAGACTCTAGGTGTGAACTCCTACACTATAATCCACTACATTTTAAGACCTAACTTGGAGCATCAAACACGAGCCTAGGCTTGGGGTGGTAGTCACCCCATGGCCAGTCCTAGGAGGCTACTCCTCTATTAACACTATCACAAGCACAAAACACATAAAAACACAAAGCATGAAAATGAAATACAAATTTTATTAAACTTAACCCTAGAAATAGATTACATAGATAGAAAGGAGAGAAAGCCTTACATTGTCAATGCTCGACAAAACCCCAAAACTCCATGGATGACCTCCAAAATTTAGAGAGAAGGTGGAGAAGAAAGGACGAGGAGGAGAGGGAGACTCTCCCCTCAAACTAACCCTAACTAATGAAAAAAACATAAGTCTCGTAAAATACATATGAGGATATATACTCACGACACAAAATATTACAAAATTGCCATTAATGAGGCATTTCTGCCGAATTCGCACAGGAGGGACCGGTCCCGCGATACGTCGGAGACTGGTACCCAGTTCTTTGGCAGCCCACTGTTTAGAATTCCTTTGCATTTTATTCTTGGATTACCGGAAAAAGGGCTCCAAACTTCTGGAAATTGGAGGCTCTGGATATCCACACTCACGCATGGTCTTCCAGGAGTTCACATTTCATTTGCGGGAATTGGTGAAGGGGACCGGTCCCCGACGGGTTAGGGTGGCCCACTGCTTTGCTTTTCCAGAGATTGCTTGCTTGGCTTCCCTTCTTCCAGAAAAATGGGAACCTATTTCCGAAAATTGGCACCCTTGGATGCTCCTTTGATGCTCTAACTTCACTTCATGACTCGTGATGGTGTCGGGAACTTTCGGACTCGTTTGGGGATCGATAAATAACCTGAAAAATATAAAACTACTAGAAAACACGAAAAACATTAATATGAACTAAATATAATTAAATAAACAACAAAGTAAAACAAAAAGAGAATGAAATAGACACACAAAGCCCTCTTGGACATTTTGTCGAACACATGGTGGCCATTAAATTCCAAGGCTACCTAAGGATACCACAACTCTTCTAACACTCTTACAATTTCAACATTAACTTGTAAAACTCACCCCAACATTTTATCGAACACTTGTTATTTCAGTTTTGGTTGTTAGAATTGTTTTTAGTTGTGAATCTGTATCCATGACACTGCCATATCACTAACTTGGTAATTACCTTGATAATTAACCAGGTTGGGGTGTGATAGGAATAGTGAAAAGTGTGGCGAGGAAAGCATGTTTAGGTTTATATATTTAATGTGTAAATTGGCATGTAGATGGTTGCCATGTGAGTGTAAAAAGATTGTTTAAGTGTGGAAATTTAGTTGCATCGAATGGGTTTACTGACAAACTTAATATCAAGTTGAAAAGGCGAGTAAAGTGTCATGAATTGAAATATGCTCATGTATGAACTTGTATTGTACTTTTATGTAATGGTGTGGCAACTATAGCATGATGTGTTATGCATGTTCTAAGATTTGGAATAAGGGTGATTTTGTGTGAAGTGTGAATAAAAGAGGAAATTTTGTAAGTGTGATTTGCATGCTATAAATTATGATAGTGGAGTTGATAAAGATGTGATCCAATACTCTTGTATGAGTTTGTTCTTGAGTAAGTGTGTTATAGATGTGACTTGGAAGTTTTATCCTCAGGTGTTGGCAAATAATTAGTTACGAGATTTCGATAAAATTGTGTGATACGAGGCGATTACCTCGAGGTCTGGTTTGAAGGACGTCTAGCTAATGTTCCTTCAAATTGGAGTCTTGGGAATCAATTGGAAAACATGATATTCTTTGAAATGTTGGAGTAGAGAATGGTGTCTTGGTTAAAGTTTGGTAGAATGATTTGAATTTTCATTTCGGGGTCAAAATCCTATTAAGTGGGAGAGAGTTGTAACACCCATCTTAATTAAATTCTCTTAAATGAATTATTATGGTGAATTCATATTTAGACTAATATAAATGGTTGCATGTTCACTGATATTAACATGCATGTGGTGAAATGTTATGTATAAAGGGTGTTAAATCATTTATGATTTTTCATACGAGGAAATGGATGTGTTTCTTGTGAGGTATAGCTTTGTTGGACTTGCATGATCGGTGGAAGTCCATGGTGGTTTAGAGTTCATCGAGTATGAAGATAGAACTCCCGAGGTTAGAGATGTTATTGATGACTCTAGTGTGGGGATTGTTTGGAATTCTTAGGTGAGATCCGAGAAGGACATAAATCGTTGTGATATAGTCCTTGGATATATAGAATATGGAGCAATTGTATAAAGTGTATTGGTATATGAATCCTAAACTTATTTGAGAAAGATGGTAATGTCGTCAAGGTGATTTGAGGTTAGGTGTTAAATTCTCGTGAGAAGTTTAGAGGTGTTGCCTTTCGGTATTTAGATTGATGAGAAAGTGTTTTAGGTTGAGTTTGGGGTGTAAGGTAGGGAAAAAGATCAAATCTGGGCATTTTCTGGGTTGCTCGTCCGGACCAAAGTTGGGGGTCATCTAGACGAGAGTGGCAGAGACTCGTTTTGTTCAGCATTAAAGTTCGTCTAGACTAGAGAAGTGTTTGTTCAGATGAGGAAGGCAGTAAACCAACTGTTCAATTCAACAATGGTTCGTTCGGACCAAGGGTCTTGGCTTTCCAAACGAGGGGTTCATCCATACGATGGTTCGGCTCGTCTAGATGAGGGTGTCAGGCAAGTACAGAATATTAAGGGTATTTTGCTATTTTCCTTCCCCACTCATTTTGTATCAGCCCTAATCATGTATTAGGATTAGGGCGATTTTTGGCCTCCATTCCCAATATTCATCCAAGAAAGAGAGAGAGGGAGTAGAGAGAGATCCTCTTGATTTTTTGGTGAATCGAAGTCCCAAGAACGATCCGAGACCGGTTTTGGAAACCTCGAAGGCTAGAGATCGTCCTGTAAGGAATAATTTCTTCATTCTCGTATTTTTGTTTTTGGGGATTTCTTAGATCTCGTTTTGAATGGGTCATGGATGGAGGAATCGATTTGATATTCCTGTTATAGATGGTGTTGGATGTCATTGTACATGTAAGGATGGGTTGATGATGGTGTTTAAAGTTAAAGATCTAGGATTTTGTATATCACTAGGATAAATTATTTTTGGGTGGAATTGTCTTGTCTCGGTGGTGGAATTCCACTTGTGGGTCTCGTATCATGGGCGTATCGAGTTTTGGAATTAAGTGGTCTCGTAGATTTAAAAATCATGACCAATGGGTGTTCGATTCATGGGTTGTTATCATAAGTGATTGTGGGTGTGTATAGAAATTTGGGTGTGGGCATGTAAACGACCTAGTGATGTCATAGGTTCATTCTTGTGTTGGGCATCTGTGGATGGTATGCGTGAAGGTGGCATAGTGGGTTGGGGTATATGGTATAATAATGGTCTTAATCATTTAAATTTCATGTATACGCTATTGTTGTACCGACTCTGTAGATTGTGGTTGGTACAGGTAATCTAGAGCGGGACTTCCAATGTTTTGAGGAAATAGCATCGACATCATTCCTTTGGTAATTCAGCGAGTCTAATAGATATGATGTTTAATGTTATATATATACAAACATAGGTGTAATTCCTTAGGAGCGAATAAAACGTTAAGGAATTGTGCATGCTTGTCACAAGTTGGAATTCAATTAATTCAAGAAAGTATATGAGTGTGTATGTGTGGTGAGCATCATGTAAGGAAAATCTTGGAAAACTCTAATAATAATGGACTTGGTTGTGTGTGGGTCAATGGCGTGAAATATGGAAATGATGCGTGTATGTGTTATTCGCATGGTTCAGTCAAATGTGAGAAATAGTCATCTATGTGTTATGATGCATGAATTTGCATACTTTGATGCATGTATCTTATAAGATGTGGTTATGAATTCAAATGTTCACAAGTGGTGGTTGACTGTAGAATATTGTGCATAGTGTATGTGATGTGAGAGGTAAGAAAGTTGTAAACGAATTGTGGAAAATGTGTGATGTCATTCACAAAGCTCGGCTTAATGCCAAAATACTTTTAGAGCTGGGCATATCGCCGTTTGATTTAAGAGATAGGCATAATGCCAATGTATTTTCAGAGCTGAGCATATTGCCATTTTTAATTGAAGAGCTGGGCTATATGCTAAACTATTTTCAAAAGTTGGGCTTGGTGTCATTTGATTTCAGAGCTGGACATGATGCCATTTAATGCATAGTATTGGGAATTTATGTCATTTCTGGTGAAGCTATGTATGTGTTGAGTTGTAAAGGTGTAAGCCGTAGAGGTATAAATCTGAAATAATGTAAAGATGTGGAAGTACATGTAGCATTACGGTTAAGTCCAAATAGGGCCATATTGTGTAGGCATTGATTTTATATCATGAGAAAGTGTTCATTTTCATGGATCTTGATGGATTGAGAGAGATTGAATAGAGAAGTGAGAGGAAGAGAAGAAGGAGGTAGAGAGGGAGAGAGTTCTGCAGAAAATAGGGCTTGGAATGCCCAATCTCGAACCCAAAAACATATATATGACCCCACGCGAAAAGACAAGTTTACCCTTCAATAAACTTGAAAAATATCGAATCTGGGCATCCCGACCGGTCTACGGAATGTCGTGTACCGGTCGAGCTTCTTAAAAAAGCCCTCTGAAATACCACGACCGATCTACGGAATGTGGTGTACCGGTCGTGGAGGCCAAATTTCTGCTGAACAGAAATGTTGATTTTTCCGAGAGTATTTTATCCATAATTTTTTCGTCCGAACTCCGATTGAGACGATTCAAGTTGCGTTGGATTCGTAATCGAATTCTCTACGACTTCCGTGAATAAAGAAACTTGATTTGAAGAACGAATCAAATTGATAAATTTCAAACGCGATTTAGGATTTTTGATTTATTAAAGCGCATGGAAATTAATTAAACTTTCCGGAGTGTGACAAGTAATCAATTTGTGGTTACTTTTCAAAATCAAATTTCAACAGTAACCACCCTGTGGTTACTTTTCAAAATCAAATTTCAT
>NMUG010011172.1:0-10710 GCA_002855965.1 Monotropa hypopitys
CTGAGGATTTCTATATAGTGTTGAGTTAAGTGGTGTGGTGAAATGGTGATTTTTAATAAGAAATTCGGTGTTGAGTATAAAGTGGTGATATTTTCTATTGACGAAAAAGATGTTAAGTAAAAAGTAGTGTTGAGTTTGGTGTGTGTAAAAAGGGGTGTGTTTCGATAAACGAAAGGTGTTATAATTATAAAAATTATATTTTGGTGTGCTTCAATAGCGTTGCCATAGATCAGATGGGTCTATGGATCAGTATGCACAGGTGGTGCAATGCACATGTAGTGCAATCGAGATGGTGATATTATTATATATATTTTGTACCTGGTAGGGTACAAGACCTTACCACTGGGGCTGGTGTAGTGGCCCCTGGATCATTACTTGTTGCTTATCCTAGAATGTACCCAGGGTATCAGATCTGAAAATAACGGTTAATCACCAGACGTTAATGACTCTTGGCTATTATTGTACGAGTATATAAGGTGTGGTGTGGTGTTACATCTATATATGATCTATTACTTGAGTTAGTAATTCCACGAGTTTGTAAAATTAATGATGATTATCCAAGAAATCTAAATGGGTGTTTTGGTATTGAGTATAAGAGATAAAATGGTATTTTGTGTTGAGTAAAAGAGAAAAATGTGATTTGAGTTATATATATTATATATATAAGAGATATGTTGTATGAGTAGAGAAAAGGTGATTTCATAAAAGAAAATAATTTTGGGAAAGTGTGTGTGAGTGTGATTTTAAAAAAGATGGTGATCCTTAGTTATTTTGATTTCTTCACTTTATGTTTTTCATTTTAGTATTCACCAGCCGTCGTTGCTGATGCACGCTTGTGCCTTTCTTTTTAGGTGCTTGGAGTTAGAGTCCACAGTCTGGTCCAGCAGTTGAGTTGTCAGTATTGTAGTGGAGTTGTGAGTCTTTTTACTCTTTACCTTTGAGAGATTGTTTAGCTCTCACTTTGCGTCTGTTTTCTTTATCGAGTTGTAGTAGTGTTGTATTGGCCTTGAACCTAGTGTAGTTGTTCTGTTGTGTTGAGTGGAGATTCATTGGTCATGTTGACTAGAGAGTTGTTTTTATTTCTTGAGTCTGTTCAGTTGAGTTGTATCGGCCAAGAGCCTAGTGTTTTTATTTATTTTGAGTCGTCATATCATCTAAGATTTATAATCAGATCAGTGGTGTTTTTATTTTCAGTTGTCGTGTTGTAAGTTATATTTAGTAGATGCTTTGCCACGTGTGATCTCTTAATAGCTGGCTTTACAGTTTTTAGGGATGATGCGTGACATCTAACCCCATCCGATGCTACTTGCAATAATTCCAGTCCCAATATTTGCCTTTCACCAATCTCACTCCAACATGTTGGTATCCTACACCTCCTACCATATAGAGCCTAAAATGGTGCCATTCCAATACTACTTTGAAAGCTATTATTGTATGCAAACTCTATCAATGACAAATAATCATCCCAACCTCCTCGAAAACCAAGTACACATGATCGCAACATATCCTCAAGCGTTTGAATAGTCCTCTCCGATTGTCCATCCGTTTGAGGATAAAAAGCAGTACTAAACTTCAATGAAGTTCCCAAGGCTTGTTGCAAACTAGCACAAAATCGTGAAGTAAAGTTAGAATCTCGGTCACTTACAATAGACACTGGTGTACCATGTAATTGAATAATCTCATCAATATATATCCTTGCATAATGATCCATGTTGAATGAAGTTCTCACTGGAAGAAAATGGGCCAACTTTGTCAACCGGTCCACGATCACCCAAATAGAATCGTAATTGCCCTTAGAATTTGGCAATCCCACAACAAAATCCATCATCACGTGTTCCCACTTCCACTTGGATATTGGCAAACTTTGAACTAGCCCTCTTAGCCTTTGATGTTCAATTTTTACCTTTTGACATGTAAGACACTTGGCCCCAAAATCAACTATCTCGCACTTCATCCCTCTCCACAATTGTTTTTCTCTCTCAAATCACGATACATTTTTGTTGCTCCCGGATGCACAGCAAATCTAGAATTGTGACCCTCAAGAATATTCCTTCCAAGCTTTATGTCCTCTGGTACATACATTCGATTCCCAAACATTATCATACTATCTCCTCGTATAACGAACTCAGACTTCTCTCCCAATAATATTTGTTGACGGACATTCTCCAAAAATACATCTTGACCTTGTCCATTTCTAATTTGTTCTTCAAATAAAGGTTTCACCACAAGTGTTCCTAAAAGAGCCCCTTCTTTCCCAATTTCCATATCAACTCCCAAAACTTTAATTTCATCAAATTTTTTAATTCGCACACAAGTCAAACAACTCAAAGATCCCATAAATTTCCTACTCAAAGCATCCGCTACTACATTTTCCTTCCCTAGATGATAACGAATGTTACAATCATAATCCTTGATTAATTCCAAATACCTACGTTGCCTCAAGTTAAGATCTTTCTAAGTAAAAAGGTACTTCAAACTTTGGTGATCCGTAAAAATCTCGCATGTTACCCCATACAAGTAATGTCGTTATAGTTTCAAAGCAAACACTACGGCTGCCAACTCCAAGTCATGGGTAGAATAATTTTTCTCATAGTTTTTGAATTGTCTAGAAGCATAAGCAATAACTCTACCCCGTTGCATCAAAACACAGCCAACCCACAAAGTGATGCATCACTATAAATCACTAAGTCCTCTATACCTTCTGGAATCATCAACACAGGTGCAGTAACTAATTTTTCCTTCAAAATCCAAAAACTAGACTCACATTCATCTGACCATTCAAACTTCACCCCCTTTTGGTTAATCTAGTCATAGGCAAGGATATGGAAGAAAAACCCTCAATGAATCTTCTTTAGTACCCAGCCAAACCCAAGAAACTACGAATCTCTGTAACACTAGTAGGTCTCTCCCAATTCACCGTTGCTTCTATCTTTTTAGGATCTACTGAAATTCCTTCCTTAGAAATGACATGACCCCAAAACACCGCTTGCTCTAACCAAAACTCACATTTACTAAACTTGACATAAAGTTGTTTCTCTCGCAACTTTTGTAACACCAACCTCAAATGTTTTTCATGCTCTTCCTTAGACCGTGAATAAATCAATATGTCATCAATAAATACAATCATGAAGGAATCTAAATAGGGTTGAAATACTCGGTTCATCAAATTCATAAAATACTGTGGGCGCATTAGTCAAACCAAAAGACATAACAAGAAATTCGTAATGTCCATATCTAGTGCAAAAAGTGGTCTTGGAAACATCTACATCCCTCACCTTCAATTGATGATAACCCGAATGCAAATCAATCTCGGAAAATACAGAACCCCTTGTAGTTGATCAAATAAATCATCGATTCTAAATAACGGGTATTTGTTCCTCACTATAACTTTGTTCAATTGTCTATAGTCTATACACATCTGCATGATCTTATCCTTTTTCTTCACAAATAAAACCGGTGCTCCCCAAGGTGATACACTAGGTCTAACAAACCCTTTCTCTATCAATTCCTAAAGTTGAACCTTAAACTCATATAATTCTATGGGTGCCATTCTATAAGGTGCAATCGAAATTGGACTCGTACCAGGTATTAACTCAATGTAAATTCAATCTCTCTATCCGGCACTACTCCCGGCAACTCTTCAAAAAAACATCAAGTAATTTTCTTACTACTGGAATAATAGCAATCTCACACGACTTGCCCTCCAAATCCATCACATATGCTAAGTATCCCAAACATCCCTTTCTCAACATTGACATAGCCTTCAAACAAGAAATAATACAACTAGGGATCTTGATGTAGGACAAAGGCCTACATATGACACCGAGCAGACCTCAACCCCAGCCGAGCTCAGCACCCACTCACTTCGGCCAGCCGCACAACATACACTGAGCTGCCAGATACTGAGCTACCACCTTTACCGCACTGCCTCATGGAAATTCAGTACAGCCCGGCCAGCCCAGCTCTTATCAGTTCAGCGCAGCAACCCATGCCAGCACGTCCTCAACAGCTGCACCTCAACTCAGCTGTTCTCCTACACTGTTATTGGAATGAAACCACACAGGGACTACCCGACATCCTCTGACATTCTATTATTACTTTTCAGATTCTGTTATTTGTAATCATTTACTTTTCCCCTTTTGTTTGTATTAGCCGCCATTCATTTTAGGGTTTTCCCTTGTATCCCTTAGTGGCTATATAAGCCAAGAGATGTACAGATTGAAGGAGCTTTTGATAATCTAAAAACCCTATTTCTGAAAGTGAGCTCGTCTCCCTTCGTCTTCAGATGGACTCTTGTGCAAGTTAGGTGGATTCCTAACTCCTCTACCAGATTACGGTGTTAATCCGATCACCCCTTATAGATTATAGTAATAATCTGTCTGCTTCTACTGGATTTCATTCCAAATCCGTCCACCATTCACCTCAGATTCAGCTTACCTTAACCGACCTTCATCCCTCCGTTTATCATTCTGCTGCGTTCTGTATCAGTTGGTATCACAGCCTACTTCTAATGGACGATGCTCCGGAAGACCGATCAACCAAAATTAGAGATTTGCGAGTTGTTCGACAAGAGATGCATGAACTACGCGAACTTGTTGAATGTATCACCAACGAGTTTGCTCATGTTCAGGTCCGTCAAGAGCAGGCTCAGGCTTTCCCTGAACCTGTGGGCCCGAATGGTGCACAAGCCAGAGTACCGAGAAGGGTTCCTCACCAATGCCCCATGCCTACAGTCTTATAGGACCCAGATAGTGACGCCGATGAAAGAATACTTAACTATGGTGACCAAGAGAGACCTACAGAGAACAGAGACTACCAGATGAAGGTGGAGTTACCTTCCTTTGATGGCTACTTGGATGTGGAAGGATTTATTGATTGGTTGACAGAGCTTGAATATTTCTTCGACTATATGGGTATCGAAGAGGATAAGAAGGTCAAGTTTGTGGCCTATTGTCTCAAGAGTGGCACCTCAGCCTGGTGGGACCAGTTATAGATGTCTCGAGCACAGCAGGAAAATTCCCAAATACGTTCATGGCCGAGGATGAAGAAGCTGTTGAAACAGAGGTTCTTGCCTGCTAACTACGAGCAAATGTTGTTCCAGCAATATCAGAACTGCAAGCAAGGACTCAGATCTGTTAGAACCTACACAGAGGAGTTCTATAGGTTATCTTCTCAAAATGACCTGGTAGAAAATGACAACCAACAGGTGGCTAGGTTTAACAATGGCCTACGCCTACCTATCTAAGACCGAGCGGTGTTACACCCTGCCTTTACTCTCAATGAGGCTGTTAAGCTAACTCTTCGGGTTGAAGCCCAGCTGGACAGGGTCAGCGCGGGAGCCCAGAGATTCAGCAGGACCGCGGCAGGAGGACAAGTGTCAAGTGAAAAGAGAGAGCCGCCAGGTCAGATGAGTGGCATCACGGCAAGTAGTAGAGCAGCCGTAGGAAGTTCAAGTTTTGCCCAACCAGCGCGGCAAAATAGTAAATAGGTCGTTGCACCCCAGAAGACCTCACCCAGCCCTTACACACCATTTTCTCAGACCATCAAGTGTTACAGGTGTGGAGAGCCAGGTCATCTCACTAACAACTGCCCGAACAGACGTGTTGATAACCTTGCCCTACAAGGAGATGAAGAAGAAGAGCTGTTGGAGGACCAGGTTCAAGAGTTTAATGAAGAGGAAGTGGTAGAAGCTGATGAGGGAGTGGTTCTAGTTGTTCGCAGATTGCTGTATTCTCCAAGAATAGAAGCCGAGACCCAGAGGCATAATATCTTTCGCACTCGCTGTACGGTGGGTCAGAGAGTGTGCGAGCTGATTATTGATGGAAGGAGCACTGACAACATAGTTTCTCGAACTATGGTGGATAAGCTTAAACTAAAAACCAAAGCTCATCCCAATACGTACAAGGTTGGTTAGATTAATCACGGTGGAGAGGTCAAGGTTAGTGAGCGCTCCACGGTACAACTTTCTATTGGCCAGAAGTACAAAGATGAAGTGGTATCTGATGTGGTGGATATGTCATCTTTCCATTTACTGCTAGACAGACCTTGACAATTTGATATTGGGTCTACCCACAATGGTCATCTCAACACTTACTCATTCATGCACTATGGGACCAAGATTACTTTGGTTCCAATGGGAGGACAAAAGCCTAGGGAGGCCCGCACTGCAAGCTAGAGTTGGGAAAAGAAGAGCCGGAGGAACATGAAGTGCACCTGGTGGTGGTGATAGGAGAAGGTCCTTAGCCGACCAGCGTACCTACCGAGCTGGAGTCCATTATTGAAAAATTCAGCTCAGTCCTTTCAGTCGAGCTGCCAGATGGTTTACCCCCAGCACGAGACATACATCATTAGATAGACCTGGTCCCAAGATCATGTCTCCCCAACTTGCCGCACTACCGGATGAGCCCAATAGAGCATGCCAAGCTTCAGACCCAGATCAGTGAGCTGATCAGAAAGGGGTTTCTCCAAGAAAGCATGAGCCCATGTGCAGTGCCCGCACTACTCATACCAAACAAGGATGGGAGTTAGAGAATGTGTGTTGACAGCCGAGCTATCAACAAGATTACTATCAAATATCGCTTCCCCATTCCCCGACTTGAGGATATGTTGGATCAATTGGCAGGAGCTACAATCTTTTCAAAGCTGGATCTGAAGAGTGGCTACCATCAGATCAGAATCCGCCCAGGAGATGAGTGGAAGACAGCCTTCAAGACCAAGGATGGCATGTACAAGTGGCTTGTAATGCCATTTGGGTTGTCCAATGCCCCAAGTACATTTATGCGGCTTATGACCCAGGTACTCCGACCTCTTATTGGATTTTGTGTCGTTGTTTATTTCTATGATATTCTAATCTACAGCCGTAGCCGACAAGCGCATCACCAACACCTGAGAGAGGTCTTGGTACTGCTAAGAGACCACCGCCTTCATGTCAACTTGAAGAAGTACAGTTTCTTGACCAATAGCCTAGTGTTTTTGGACTTTGTGGTTAGTGCGGATGGGCTGACAGTTGATCAAGAGAAGGTCCGAGCTATTCAAGAATGGCCAACACTCACATTCGCACACGATGTGAGGAGCTTCCATAGTTTGGCTACCTTCTACAAGAGGTTTATCAAGAATTTCAGCACCCTTGCGGCGCCAATGACAGAGTGCCTAAAGAAGAAGCATTTTGAGTGGACCACTGATGCCGAGCAGAGCTTTGCCAAGCTCAAGGAGAAACTGTCCTCAACACCAATATTAGCCCTTCTAGACTTCAACAAACTGTTAGAAGTCCACACGGATTCTAGTTACATTGGCATTGGAGCTGTCCTATCCCAAGAGGTCCGACTAGTGGCTTACTACAGTGAGAAGCTAAGCGAGGCAAGGAAGAATTGGACTGCCTATGAACTGAAACTCTATGCAGTTATTCAAGCTCTGAGAGTTTGGGAGCATTACCTAATTCATCAGGAGTTCATGCTATACATTGACAATAAGTCCTTGGAGTTCCTGAACAGCTCAGCTACCATTAACTGGAAACACGCCAGGTGGATTGCCCATGTTCAAGCTTTCAAGTTTGTTCTGAAGCACACTGCGGGGACCTCTAACTGAGCTGCTAATTCCTTGAGCAACAGAGCATCCCTTCTTGCTGTTGCCCGCATAGAGCTAGTGGGATTTGACTTTCTCAAGAAACTGTACGAGGAATATAAAGACTTCCGGGATTTATGGTCCGAATGCCAGCTCACCAAGACAGGATTGAATGGATTTCTTATCCATGAAGGATATTTATTCAAAGGAAACCAGCTATGCATTCCCAGATCGTCATTACAGGAGTTGCTAGTCAAAGAGGTTCACTATGGAGGACTTGGAGGACACGTGGGCCATGATAAGACTATCCAGTAGTTGGAGGATAGGTATCATTGGCCCCAGCTCAAGAGAGATATTGGTCGATTTATTCAAAGGTGCTACATCTGCCAAACGGCTAAGGGCCAGACCCAGAACACAGGACTCTACACTCCATTGCCTGTTCCCGAGGCACCATAGGAAGACTTGTCCATATATTTTGTGCTCGGGTTGCCCAGAACACAAAGAGCTACAGATTCAATCATGATAGTGGTTGATAGATTCTCGAAGATGGCATACTTTGTGGCCTGCAGAAAGACTCATGATGCCTCCAATATTGAAAATCTTTTCTTTAGAGAGATTGTTCGTCTGCACGGCATGTCCAAAATTATCACCTCAGATAGAGACAGTAAGTTCCTCAGCCACTTCTGGAGAACATTGTGGGCAAAATTTGAAACCAGCCTCCAGTTCAGCAGCACTTGTCATCCACAGATAGATGGTCAGACGTAGGTCGTCAACCGCACACTCGGCAATATGCTATGTTGCCTAGCTGGAGACAAGCCCAGGCAGTGGGACCTCCAGTTTCCCCAAGCTGCGTTCACATTCAACAACACTGTTAACAGATCCATAGGCCACACCCCTTTCCAGGTTGTGTATCGTCATGTCCCAACCCACACTCTGGATCTTGTTCCTTTACCTTCTCAGCCAGGAACTAGCCGAGCTGCCGAGCATAGGGCCGCAGAAGCTATCCGTACACTCGTTGACACCAAGGCCAGACTGGAAGAGTCCAATGCCAAATACAAGTCCCGGGCCGACAAGAGAAGAAGAAGAAAGACGTTCAAAGAGGGAGACCTGGTTATAGTTCACCTTCACAAAGATAGATTCCCAGTGGGTACGTATGGCAAACTACAAATGAGAAGAGTGGGTCCCTGCAAAGTTCTCAGATGGATCAATGAAAATGCATACAAAGTGCATCTTCCTGGTAATTTTCACATTTCCAACACTTTCAACGTTGGAGATCTGATTGATTATTAGAAAACTCGAGGACGAGTTCATCTTTAGTGGGGGAGCCTGATGTAGGACAAAGGCTTACATATGACATCGAGCAGACCTCAGCCCCAACCGAGCTCAGCACCCACTCACTTCAGCCAGCCGCACAATGCATTGCCTCATGGAAATTCAGCCCAGCCCCTCCAGCCCAGCTCTTATCAGTTCAGCGCAGCAACCCACGCCAACACGACCTCACCAGTTGCACCTCAGCTCAGCCATTCTCCTGCACTGTTATTGGAATAAAACCATACAGGGACCACCCGACATCCTCTGATATTCTGTTATTACTTTTCAGATTCTGTTAGGGATTGTACATTTGTAATCATTTACTTTTCCCCTTTTGTTTGTATTAGCCGCCATTCATTTTAGGGTTTTCCCCTTGTATCCCTTAGTAGCTATATAAGCCAAGAGATGTACAGATTGAAGGAGCTTTTGATAATCTAAAACCCTATTTCTGAAAGTGAGCTCGTCTCCCTTCGTCTTCAGATGGACTCTTGTGCAAGTTAGGTGGATTCCTAACTCCTCTACCAGATTACGGTGTTAATCCGATCACCCCTTATAGATTACAATGATAATCTGTCCGCTTCTACTGGATTTCATTCAAAATCCATCCACCATTCACCTCGGATTCAGCTTACTTGAACCAACCTTCATCCCTCCGTTTATCATTCCGCTGCGTTCTGTGTCAGATCTCCACTCTATCTTCACAATTTTTTACTTCTGTTTTACCCAGAACCCGAAAAATCACTTCCTTCTTCACACAATCTATAGTAGAATAAAAAGTAGACAAAAGTCCATCCCCAATATCACATCCAAGTCTATCATAGCTGTAGGTATCAAATCTAGCCTCCAAGTCTCTTTCTCCACGCATATCTCACAACCCAGATAATATGAATCTAGTGAAAGTACATCCCCCATAGGTGTAGATACAAGCAATGTGTGAAGTCTTGGAAAGTTGAATAGAAAGCACAATATAAAAAATGCTAGGATGTGGTGGTAGTGGTGAGGAAGCTAGTAGTGGACCTTAGGGTGTTGAGTCATGCACTTAGATATTTGTGGTGTGTATCTAACGTGTGCGTATTTGGCATCTAACTCTTGTTTCCACAGTATTTGTTTCTTTGTGTTATGATTTTTAGGAAACAATGGAACATAATGATCAAATTCCAGAAGAGGAGGCAAACGTGAGTGGAGAAAATTCTGGGGGAGGTGTTCCACCCAAAGTTTTAGAAGAGGCAAGAATGATGACAGCTATTGCTCTATTGGCCAAGAATTAGAATGAGTTCTTACAATGGAGAAATGAGAGGAATTTGGAGAGAGGTATGAATACTAAATTATTAGAGAGGTTTAAGAAATTATGCATGACTATGTTTGAGGGATTAAATAATCTCAAGATTGCGGAAGAATGGTTGAAGGAAGTGGAATTGGTACTAGATACAATGGGAGTGATAGGTGAGCAAAGGGTGGTTTTAGCTACTTTTCTTTTCAATGGAGAAACTAGAGATTGGTGGAACTCTATTAAGAGGGCTAGGGGAGTACCAACACTTGGAGTTGAGCCGGGTGCTCCAAGAGCAATCACTTGGGATAGATTTATTTAGGTTTTTAATGAGAAATATTATCCAGAGAGTTTCAAATATGAGCAAGAGATGGCTTTTACGAACTTGAAGCAAGGGAGCATGTCAATGGTTGGATATGAGGTGAAGTTCACAGAATTATCTAAGTATGCACCGGATATGGTAAATACCGAAGAGAAGCGATGTAAAAGATTTAGAATGGGATTGGCAAGTTTGGTAAGTTCGAGGATATTACACGAAGATTTGAAAAGTTTAGGAAAAATATTGAAAAAAC